>JBBPBX010043222.1:0-28020 GCA_038048925.1 Garcialebias charrua | reverse complement strand
CTGCACTCACGCAAAGACATGTAGGAGGAGATGTATGAGGGCAGCAGACCAAGAAGTGATTTGAAGATGAAAATGTACCAGTGGAAGAGTCTGCGTGAGGTTAATGATGTCCAGTTAACCAGTGAATACAGGGTGCAGTGGTGGGTACGATAATCACAACCAGTTATGAATCTTAGTGCACCATGATAGACAACATCCAACATCCGCAGGGTGCTTGTAGGAGCATTCATGTAGAGAATGTCACCGTAATCAATGGAGGGAAGGAAAGTCACAGATACAAGGCGTTTCCTAACATTCAGTGTTAGACATGATCTGTTTCTGAAAAAGAAACCCAGTTTAACTTTCAGTTTCTTCACTAGGTTTTCCACGTGGAGTTTAAAAGAGAGATGTGAATCGACCAGTATACCCAGATATTTATAGGAATCAACAAACTCAATAGGGACACCATTTGAGGATAAAATCAGAGGAAGATCTGCTGGAACCGCCTTCCTACTTGAAAAAAACATCCCTTTTGTTTTATCAGCATTTAGGACAAGTTTGAGACGGAACAAATCTGACTGGATGATGTCAAAAGCGGATTGCAGTAACTGGAAAGCCTTAGCTACTGTTTTAGCTCGGCAGTAAACAACTGTATCATCAGCATAGAAATGTAAGGATGCATCAGGGATGCAGTGACCTACATTAGCTATGTAGATTGTAAAGAGGGTTGGTCCTAAAACTGAGCCTTGTGGTACACCATTTTTAACTGTTAAATAGCTGGAAGAAGTACCGTTATGTTGAACACATTGCCTCCGATTGGAAAGATAGTTAGAAAACCAACCGATGGTGTGATCAGAGAAACCGATTTCTGAGAGCTTATGACACAGGATGTTATGATCCACAGTGTCAAAAGCTTTAGACAGGTCTAAGAAAAGTGCAGCACAATAATCCTTAGCATCCAATGCTTCAACAACATCATTCAGAACCTTCAGAGAAGCAGTTGTTGTGCTGTGTTTTTTCCTGAAACCAGATTGATGGAGAGGTAAGATGTTAAATGAGTCCAGATAATTTTTGATCTGAGAGTTTATCAGTTTTTCTAGAACCTTGGCTAAGATGCAGAGTTTAGAGATCGGTCGATAATTGTTCAGTGAGGTGGGGTCACCTCCCTTCAGCAAAGGAAGAACAAAGGCTGTTTTCCAAGCATCCGGAATGGTGTTTTGGCTTATGGACAGATTAAAGATGTGGGTCACAGGGACTGTGATGATATGAGCAGCCAGCCTTAAGAAATAAGGTGGAAGTTCATCTGGACCTGCAGATTTTTTAGGATCAAGATCATTTAACAGTTTATTTACCTCACTGACTGAGAACGGAGAAAAAGAGAAGGTGTGATTAACAGATGGTTGACTTGTAGGAGGGATTTGATTTGTAGAAGTTTGATTATTAGATAAAGTGGCTGATTTTCCGTTTGTAACTGTGTCAAATAATGAACTAGAAGCAACAAAATGTTTATTGAAACAGTTCAGGATCTCGTGCTTATTTGACACAGGAACAGAGTCAACAAGAAATTGTGATGGGAGGTCAGATGATTGGGGGGTGCCTGAGAGAGATTTGATGGTTTTCCAGAATTTTTTAGGATCGTTTAGATTTTTGGAGGTCTGAGATAAGAAGTAGTTACGTTTTGCGGCTTTGATGGCAGTTGTGCATTTATTCCTTAGCTGCCGAAATTTCAACCAATCAGTGTCTGAGTGTGATTTTCTTGCTGCGGCCCAAAGATGATCTCTCCAGTGCAGGAGATCAGCTAGTTCAGGAGTAAACCAGGGGCTGTCACGGCCCTTTATCCTGAACTGCCGGAAAGGAGCGTGTTTGTTTACAAAGTAAATGAAACTATCATGAAAATAGTTCCAAGTGGTGTTCACGTCATTGATTTGTAGGATACAAATTATTTGAATTATTTGTTCCAAGATTTTTCTTTTTCTTTTATTGTTTTAGAGAAGTCCAGGCAACTAAGCTAAGCTAATACTGGTAATTTAAGTTACAGAATTTAATGCATTCCTGTATAATTTGTTCCTATTTTTGGTATAAATATCAAATGATGCAAACAATTTGATACAGTACAGAACCTAAAATTATTGTTTTAAATAAATGTTCTATTTGTTTACATTGTTGTTTAATATTCTCAGTTTAAAATTATTGTTTTAAATAAATGTTCCATTTGTTTACATTGTTGTTTATGCTTTTCAGCTTGTCAGTTACAAAACTGAAACTAAATTTATGACAATTTTAATAGAAAAATCGTTTCTGAATCAAAAATTGTTTCTGAATCGAAAAATCGATTTTGTATCGAATCGTGACACCAAAAATCGGAATTGAATCGATTCTCCAGACACTGAGAGATTCACACCCCTAGCGTCTGGTTTATCAAGCTATTTTACAGTGAGGATTGGAGGTGCAAGACTTGCAAATTGGATTTACAGCATCTGATTGTTCTATTTAGCACTTTTTTTTGAATGGTTCCCATTGCACCTACATCTCACATACACACAGAAAATCAGAACACATTACATACTTCAGCCTCTCCGTCTCTGTCGCACACACTCTTCCTCACGCTGTGTATACCTCCTTTTCCCCGAGGGTGAGTTGGCAGCAGGCCAGCAGTGGGGAGAGAATGCATAAAGAGCTATTGTGGCTGTTGTCATTAATCAGGCCCGTATGGTTTCTGACAGCAGCATGCGAGGAAGCAAGACTGTCTCTCCTATAGTCTCTCAATGCTCCTCTTCTCCATTAGCCTACGCCAGCCAGACAGTCAGTCTCCAGTTACAAAACGCTGAAGTGTAATGGCACAAAATATCGAAAGGAGAAAAAAGGGGAACCAAAGGATGTGAGAAAGGCATGCATATCACGAGGGAGGGATTGAATACCCCAGCAGTGTCCTAAAATGTTTGTAGCCAACCCTAAAGTGATGAGTGCGTCTGTCTCCTCATGTGTCCACATGTTGGAGTATGTCTGCTGCTCCATCTGTTGTCTTTGAGCGTGCACTTCTGCTGGGCACATGGATGTAATTATATGTAGATTCATGTCCATAGCCGTGCATGTGCGTCTGTCTGCGTTAGCTCATCGCAGATCCACAGAGAACATGTCAAAGACTGTTTCTCCTACAGGTGTAAGCCCCGAACATCTGGCTGGCACATTTCAAACGCTCAGCAAGGCAGGCGGGGTGGGGCAACGCCACAGAGGAGGGCGAAACCACAGTCATTAAAAAGTGGAGGGCTGAGGGGCGTGGACCGAGACCGCATCACCACAGCGTACACCTGCTCGTTGGAAGGTCCATCTGCCCGCAAACTGCTATTCTTCCTCCATGTGTTTGTGTCTTGCAGTGGCCACTCGGAGAACAGAAACCGGGCAGACATCTGGAGCCAATCAAGACCACAACGGTTCATCTGCAGGGAGAGGGGAATACCAGTTTGTAAAATTAGATGCTTCATTTTCATGTCTCACGCAGTCAAAGATGATTACATAAAACCCCTTTCCGAGTCAGAGTTTTGATGTTGTGTCAGTATTGAGCCACTAACTTGATAAAACTAAAAACATTTGAGGAATTCTGACGAATAAAAAAAGTTGAAGTGGGTCCAATTCCATCATACCATTCTCCTGAATTGATGGAGTGCTCTCTCAAAATAAAATAACTCTAGATTAAAGTGGGGTTTTTTTCTAAGCTTTCATTTGACAAAATTTTAGATGTTGTTAATCTGGCATTCAGAAAAACTTGTTTTGAAATAATCAAACGGATCATTATTATAGGAACTTATAGTGAGTTTCATTTTTACCTGTTTTTTAGTCACAAAAACCTAAAACCCAATCGTTTGCAAGGCTTGAAAGGTTTGCAAATACAGCTGCGTCTCAGGCCTTCTTTTTCTTTTTACCCCTAAAGCGTTTTTTTTTTCTCTTTAAGAAAAATAAGGATGAAAACGTTTGAATGATCAATTAAATTCTGAAACACCGTCTTCCATACAATATTTTATATAGTTTTGAAAATCTTTTGATTGACTTTTGTTTTTAAATAACGAATTTTCTAACATTCATGCTTATTTTAAACCATCAGTTTTTCTATGTATACCATATAAAAAAACTGAACCAGCCACTAGGGAGCACAAGCCAGTGTATCTGTGCCGGTCCCAAGCCCGGGTAAATGGTGAGGGTTGTGTCAGGAATGGCATCCGATGTAAAACACTTGCCAAAACCATAATGCGAGTTCATCAAAGTGAAACCATACCGGATCGGTCGAGGCCCGGGTTAACAACGTCCGCCACCGGTGCTGTTGACAAACAGGGTGCCGGCGGAAATTGTACTACTGTTAGTCGAAGACCCCGAGGAGGGAAACGTGTCAGGAGACAGAGGGAGAGGAGGAAAGTGAAGAATGTAGGACTGAGGGTTGCAACTCTAAATGTGGGGACAATGACAGGCAAAGGTAGAGAGCTGGCTGACATGATGCAGAGAAGAAAGGTAGATGTTTTATGTGTCCAAGAGACCAAGTGGAAGGGCAGCAAGGCTCGCAGTATTGGAGCAGGGTTCAAACTGTTTTACCATGGTGTGGATAGAAAGAGAAATGGAGTAGGGGTGGTCCTGAAGGAGGAGTTGGCAAAGAATGAATGAATGAATGAATGAATATCTTTATTGGCAATTTATTGCACCAGGGTACAAAGTTCTGCAATTGGCGCACGCACCATCCGAAGAGGGACGTACGCACGGAAAGTCGCAGCAGTCTGGAACCGCGCCACCACAATAAGATAAGGAAAAAGGAAAACACAATAGGTATCATTTGTGATATTCAAAAAAAGAATCTATCAAAGATTGCCTTAAGACACTCTATGATAAAGTCCCAAAAACTCTATCAGCATTAAGCACAACCAGACAAGACATTGTTGCAGTTTGACGACATGCAAGGAGATCAAAGAGTCTGTGAGCAACATTCAGATAGCACAGTTCAGCAGTTGTTCAGCTTGGCGCCTCCGAGCACACCCACAGAGATCTCTGGGGGGGGGGGGGGGGTCAGCAAGGTCTCTCAGCTTCACTCCAGGAGAATAGTTTCCAGACAGCCTTCTTTTCAAGGTCGTGTGCAGAAACCAGATTAGATAGTTCTTTTGTTTATCTTCAATCCAGGCCACAGTGTTCTTTTTGACTGCAGCCTTCCAAGTCCAGGTGCTGTTCAGGTCCAAAATCGCCGAATCATATGAGGTTCCGAGCTACGAACCCCCATCTGTGCCCTGATTGAGGCCGGGCGGCTGTAAACGAGTTCCAAAGCGCACCGCAGGTCCGCGGTGGTCTACCGCCGCTCCCATCGTGCGGTTCAGTTCGTACAACAGCTGGGATGAGGAGCTCACAGCCCGGATCAGAGAATCTTGCTGATCAGGAAGTTTGGCCAGCGCGCTGATAGCCGCCGAAGTCTTCCTGAGCTTCCAGTAGCAGACAGCTCCGCTGACGCCAAAAAACAGAGCAGCTGCCACCAATATCCCAATAATCCACAAATCTTCCACGTCTTCGACAGACAAGACGGTCAAACACATAGGTTGCCACTGTCCCCACGAGTCCATCATGTATCCGACAGCGTGCGTGTCAGAGGGGCAGACCGCTTCTCCTGGCCCGGTCCGCTTCGTGGAAAAAATCTTATCTATAGAGGAAACAGCCCAATTTATTAAATCCATCGCAAATTGGTTCGAGTGAGCGCTGAAGAGTCACGGACGAGACAAAAAGCAAGCAGGGAGGAGGAAAACTTAAGGAGGGTAGGAGCAAAAAGATATGCGACTTGCTTTGCCGAGAGCGGAAGTAGGAAGGAGAATGTAGTAGAGGTGAAGAGAGCGTCAGATAGGGTGATGTGTCTGAAGGTAGAAGTAGAAGGTCTGATGCTAAACATAGTCAGTGGTTATGCTCCACAGGTTGGATGTGATGGGGAGGAGAAAGATAAATTTTGGAAAGATTTGGATGAAGTGATAGAGAGTATTCCCAGGGAGGAAAGAGTGGTGATTGGAGCAGACCTGAATGGACATGTTGGTGAAGGAAACAGAGGGGATGAGGAAGTGATGGGTAGGTTTGGTGTCAAGGAAAGAAACCAGGAAGGACAGATGGTGGTGGATTTTGCCAAGAGAATGGAAATGGCTATAGTCAATACCTATTTCCAAAAGAGGGAGGAACATAGAGTGACCTATAAGAGTGGAGGAAGGAGTACACAGGTCGACTACATTCTGTGTAGAAGAGGAAACCTGAGGGAGATTGGAGACTGTAAGGTTGTAGCAGGGGAGAGCGTGGCCAGACAGCATCGGATGGTTGTGTGTAGAATGACTGTTGTTGCGAAGAAGAGAAAAAGAGTAAAATCAGAGAAGAAGACCAAATGGTGGAAGCTAAAGAAGGAAGAATGTTGTGAGAAATTCAGAGAGGAGCTGTTAAAGGCTCTGGGTGGTAAGAAAGAGCTTCCAAGTGACTGGGCTACTACAGCAACAGTAATTAGAGAGACAGGTAGGAAGGTACTTGGTGTGTCATCTGGACAGAAAATGGATGATAAGGAAACCTGGTGGTGGAATAGTGAAGTGCAAGACGCAGTGGCGTAACTTCCTGCAGGACTGGTATGGACGCGTCCCTACCAAAGTTGACCACTAGGGGGACAGTCCCCACCATTATTTTGTTCATATATTTTACTTTCTGTGCTGTGTATTTAACCCCATTCATGCAGCTACTCAGAAAGAAAATAAAAAAGTTATCTCCGCTTCCCACCGTCAACGAACCCCGACAAAAAAAACAAAAACAAACAAAAAAAAACCTTCCGAACAGCTGTTCTGTCCAGCAGAGGCTCTGTCCGCGCATGCGCAGTTTGCAAGAAGCCATGACACGTAGAGGAGTCGTCTGATCACCCTACACGGCAAAATACGACCAAAAAGTAAGTAATTAAATTGTTTTGGTGCACAGTACTCATGGTGTTATTGTGTATTTACACAATTTACAGTGTGCATGCATTTCCTGAACGTAAGTAAATCGTTTTGATGACGTTTTGCGTGTAATATGTGCGCAACTTCAGGAGGAGCAAAAACTACGTTTGTTTATGTGTGAACAGTGCGCGCGAAGTTAGTCCGAGCTTTGTGAATATAATATAATATAATCATCCTGCTGCAGATGAGGGAGGGATGGGGGACGAGCTCAAGAAGTGGCTGCAGATACTTCTACTAGCATATTTAGCTCCATCTACTAGCATCTCACAGTGAAGCAATGAACAAGCTGAAAACAATCTGAAAAGCTCTGAAACAGGTGGAGCACGTTCTTATTTATCTTGAAGCAGACACAGAGCTAAAGCCTTAAAGTCCTGCTTCACTGAGTCTGGCTCTAAGTTTCAGCATCAGGTGGACCAGCAGGTTGTTCATGCTGCAGGGCAAGACAGGTCATGCTGCTGCAATACTGTGGAATAAATGCTGATAATTGTTTTACTAACTTTAATTAAAATTGTAATGATAGTGTGCACTTACTGTTTTTAGTTTGGAGCAAGCCTGGATAGATTTTTTTACTCAGTGCAGCAGCTCCTACAGATTAAAGACCTCTAAATAGCTTCATTTCATTTTCAGAGTTTCTATCGGCCAAATTGTGACATCAGATGCTTAGAAGATTCTTCCCAATGGACAAAGTGGATTCTACCTGCAGGTGAGTAAATGCTGTTAGTTACAAAATATGAATTATTGGGGGAATGGTGGTGCAGATGTCAGAGAAGGTGGGCCTGTGATTGGAAAGTCTCAGGTTCAACTCCTGGTACTGTCAACATCAAAATGTGGATGGAAAATGTGAAACACGCACACCTGCCTCCACCCTCATTTGCCCCACTCTGGGCCCTTGAGCAAGGCCCTTAACCTCCACCATCTGCTCCCTAAACAAGTCTCTCTTAAAAATGAGTTCTCGTGACTCAGTGAGACTACTCACATTCCACTCCTGTTTGGTATCAGTCAGACACCATTGCACGACTACAACTGGTCCAGAACGCATCAGCTTGATTTTTAACCAGTACAGACAAAAGAGAGCACATTACACCAGTCTTGGCCTCCCTGCACTGGCTACTGGTTCATCTTCGAATCCAGTTTAAAATTCTCCTGTATGTCTACAAATTGCTGAACAGTCTCTCCCCCCCATCTCTGTTCTCTGAGGTCAGCGGACCAGTTACTTCTCACAGTTCCACTCGTCTTAAGGTCAGAGGTGACAGGAACTTCTCTGTAGCAGGACCAAGACTCTGGAATGAGTTACCTCTGCTCGTCAGACAGGCCCCCTCCCTCTCAGTTTTCAAATCCCGTTTAAAGACTCACTACTATTCAGTAGCTTTCAACACCAGATGATCTGTGTTTGAACCTGTTTGCTTCACACAGGTTGGTCGTTATATTTATTATCTGCAACGTTTTTATGTCTAAATTCCGTTTTTTTACTTCATTGTGTGTGTTGCCTGTTGTTTGTTTGTTTGTACAGCACTTTGGTTGGCCTTGTCGCTATTTTAAGTGCTCTATAAATAAAATGGCATGGTATGGGTATCTGTATAAATAAAGGGTAAATGAAAAAAAGAAATTAAATTATGTGACAGATATTTTCAACCTTCATTAAAACATGTTGTACATTTATTCTTCCAGGTTCAGCTGACAGACGTGCCTGGAGCTGCAGAGCTGGTTATCTGGACACCAACAGAACACCTGGAGTTGGACATTTCTTTTGACAAAGACTTTACAGATACACAGATGAAACTCCTCCAGAATTGTTACTTTTCAAACATGCTTCCAGCCTTGGTAGATGAATTTGTTGCAAAGAAGATGCAGCGCTGCCACAAACACTGCATTTTAAAGATATTAAGGTAAGTACATACACAACATATCAAGAGCACTGTATGAAGCTAGGGAGAAAATAACAACCTTAATTGTTGTTGTTTTTTACAAACCAGATTCCAAAATAGTTGGGACACTAAACAAATTGTGAATGAAAACTGAATGCAATGATGTGGAGTTGCCAACATCTAATACAGTATTTTATTCAGAATAGAACACAAATCACAGATCAAAAGTTTAAACTGAGAGAATGTATCATTTTAAGTGAAAAATATGTTGTTTCAAGATTTCATGGCGTCAACAAATCCCAAAAAAGTTGGGACACTAAAAAAATTGTGAATAAAAACTGAATGCAATGATGTGGAGGTGCCAACATCTAGTATTTTATTCAGAATAGAACACAAATCACAGATAAAAAAGTTTAATCTGAGAGAATGTATCATTTTGAGGGAAAAATATGTTGTTTCAAAATTTCATGGCATCAACAAATCCCCAAAAAAGTTGGGACAAGTCCATTTTTACCACTGTGTGGCATCCCCCCTTCTTACAACACTCAACAGACGTCTGGGGACAGAGGAGACCAGTTTCTCAAGTTTAGAAATAGGAATGCTCTCCCATTCATGTCTAATACAGGCCTCTAACTGTTCAATCGTCTTGGGCCTTCTTTGTCGCACCTTCCTCTTTATGATGCACCAAATGTTCTCTATAGGTGAAAGATCTGGACTGCAGGCTGGACATTTCAGTACCGGATCCTTCTCCTACGTAGCCATGATGTTGTGATTGCTGCAGAATGTGGTCTGGCATTATCTTGTTGAAAAATGCAGGGTCTTCCCTGAAAGAGATGACGTCTAGATGGGAGCATATGTTGTTCTAGAACCTGAACATAGTTCTCTGCATTAATGGTGCCTTTCCAGACATGCAAGCTGCCCATGCCACAAGCGCTCATGCAACCCCATACCATCAGTGATGCAGGCTTCTGAACGGAGCGTTGATAACAACTTGGGCTATCCTTGTCCTCTCTGGTCCGGATGACATGGCGTCCCAGTGTTCCATAAAGAACTTCAAATCGTGACTCATCTGACACAGAACAGTCTTCCATTTTGCCACACTCCATTTTAAATGACCCCTGGCCCAGTGCAAACGTCTGAGCTTGTGGAGCTTGCTTAGAAATGGCTTCCTCTTTGCACTGTAGAGTTTCAGCTGCAACGGCGGATGGCACGGTGGATTGTGTTCACTGACAATGCTTTCTGGAAGTATTCCTGAGCCCATTCTGTTATTTCCTTGACAGTGGCATTCCTGTTTGAGGTGCAGTGACGTTTAAGGGCCCGGAGATCACGAGCATCCAGTAGAGTTTTACGGCCTTGACCCTTACGCACAGCGATTGTTCCAGATTCTCTGAATCTTTTGATGATGTTATGCACGGTTGATGATGATAACTTAAAAGTCTTTGCTATTTTACGCTGGGTAACACCATTCTGGTATTGCTGCACTATCTTTCTGCGCAACAATGGTGGAATTGGTGATCCTCTTACCATCTTGGCTTCTGAGAGACACTGACACTCTGAGAAGCTCTTTTTATACCCAATCATGTTGTCAATTGACCTAATTAGTGTTAATTGGTCTTCCAGCTGTTTGTTATATGCTCAATTTTCTTTTTCCAGCCACTTATTGCTACTTGTCCCAACTTTTTTGGGATTTGTTGACACTGTGAAATTTTGAATCAACATATTTTCCTTTAAAATGTTACATTTACTCAGATTAAACTTTTGATCTGTCATCTATGTTCTATTACGAATAAAATATTGACATTTGCCATCTCCACATCATTGCATTCAGTTTTTATTCACAATTTGTTTAGTGTCCCAACTTTTTTGGAATCCGGTTTGTAGTATTATTTTCATTCATTCATTCAACCTTTATCTTTATTATCTTGTAATGCTCTTTGGACAATGCAAGTTGTTGCTGGAAGGTCCTATTTAAATAAAGGTTTTTATTGTTATTCCTGTTAACAATATCTTGCTGTATCGTGCCTTCTTCCAAAGACTTTTTGTATAAAACTTGTGTGCTGATGAAATGAAAATGAAGGTGTTAGTAACATTGTACAATGATCTGACAGGATAAATGCTAACTCAGAGTGTCATACAGCTGTTAAACTGCTACTCAGTGTCATACAGCTGTTACACTGCTAGTAAGGGTGTCATACAGCTGTTGAACTGCTAGTAAGGATGTCATACAGCTGCACTGCTAGTAAGGGTGTCATACAGCTGTTGAACTGCTAGTAAGGATGTCATACAGCTGTTGAACTGCTAGTAAGGATGTCATACAGCTGTTACACTGCTAGTAAGGGTGTCATACAAGTGTTATTGTTATTATGACATACACAATTGAAAAAAGTACCGGTACTTTGTCCAAAAAAGCAGATGCAGCATTTTCGATTTCCGTCCCCACCAATTCAACACAAAGTTACTCCCTTGGCAAGACGCCATTCAAAGAAAGAGATTAGCCAAGAAGAAATATGACAGTGAGAGGACTGAAGAGAGGAGACAGGAATATAAGGAGATGGGACATAGAGCAAAGAGGGAAGTAGCTAAGGCAAAGCAGAGGGCGTACAATGAGTTGTATGGGAGACTGGACACTAAAGAGGGCGAGAAGGACTTGTACCGATTGGCAAGACAGAGGGATCAGGCTGGAAAGGATGTGCAGCAGGTTAGGCTTATTAAAGATGGGAATGGGAATGTTCTAACAAGTGAGGAGAGTGTGATGGGAAGATGGAAGGATTACTTTGAGGAGCTAATGAATGAAGAGAATGAAAGAGAAAGAAGAGTGGAGGTCATAGAAACTGTGGACCAGGAAGTGGGAAAGATTAGTGAGGGTGAAGTCCGGAAAGCTTTGAAAAGAATGAAGAAGGGGAAGGCAGTAGGACCTGATGACATACCAGTGGAGGTTTGGAAATGTCTTGGAGAGGTGGCAGTGAGGTTTTTGACTCAAATATTTAATGGAATATTTGAGGGTGAGAAAATGCCTGAAGAATGGAGAAGAAGTGTGCTGGTTCCCATTTTTAAGAACAAGGGTGATGTACAGAGTTGTAGCAACTACAGGGGAATTAAGTTGATGAGCCACACAATGAAGATCTGGGAGAGAGTTGTGGAAGGAAGGCTTAGACAAGAGGTGACTATCTGTGAGCAGCAGTATGGTTTCATGCCAAGAAAGAGCACCACAGATGCCATCTTTGCTTTGAGGATGTTGATAGAGAAGTACAGAGAGGGTCAGAAAGAACTCCATTGTGTGTTTGTGGATTTAGAAAAAGCATATGACAGGGTGCCAAGAGAGGAGGTGTGGTATTGCATGAGGAAATCTGGAGTGGCAGAAAAGTATGTTAGACTGGTACAGGACATGTATGAAGACAGCAGGACAGTGGTGAGATGTGCTGTAGGAGTGACAGATAGCTTCAATGTGGAGGTAGGATTGCATCAAGGATCGGCTCTGATCTAGCCTGGTTAAAACCAGACCCTTGTCCTTCACTTCGCTTCAAACAAGGGTCTGGACTTTCTCCATTGACAACCAATTCTTGCTGGAGGCGTGGCCTCTTCTGATGGCTGCTCCCCCGTGGTCTGCTGAACTTGACTTCAGCTCCGTCTCCTGCTGAATTTTCTCTCGCTCCGTTGCATATTCTGTGTTTATATGTTAATAAAACGTCCTAATAAAATAAAATAAAACCATGGATCGCTGGTCCTTTGCATCGCTTTGAATGAGAACATGCGGCTGCTCGCTGGCTGCGCTGGGACAGGTGGGGGCGTGGGTTAGGGGCCAAAAACTCCGCCCCTTCTGTTCTCTGATTGGTCCGGTCAAAAATCTACCGGAGAAATCGTTGTCTATGGGAGAAGTCCCAGACTGTGCAGTGAAGGGAAATGAGAATTGAGCGGAGCTGTGCAGGAAGGCGAGGGCCAGGCTAAGCTCTGATTCCCTTCTTGTTTGCTCTGGTGATGGACTGACTAACAGATGAGGTCAGGCAGGAATCCCCATGGACTATGATGTTTGCAGATGACATTGTGATATGTGGTGAGAACAGGGAACAAGTGGAAGAGAACTTGGAGAGGTGGAGGTATGCACTTGAAAGAAGAGGAATGAAAGTCAGCCGTAGTAAGACAGAGTACATGTGTGTGAATGAGAGGGAGGCCAGTGGAACAGTGAGGCTACAAGGAGCAGAGGTCACAAAGGTGCAGGACTTCAAGTACTTGGGGTCCACTGTCCAGGAAAATGGGGAATGTGGTAAAGAGGTGAAGAAGAGAGTCCAGGCAGGATGGAGCGGATGGAGAAAAGTTTCAGGAGTGATTTGTGACAAAAAGGTGTCAGCAAAGGTCAAAGGAAAAGTTTACAAGACAGTGGTGAGACCAGCTATGTTGTATGGTCTGGAGACAGTGGCATTGACAAAAAGACAGGAGAAAGAACTGGAAGTAGCAGAAATGAAGATGCTGAGGTTCTCCTTAGGAGTGACAAGGATGGATAAGATCAGGAATGAGATCATCAGAGGTACAGCACATGTTAAACAACTGGGAGATAAAGTTAGGGAGGCCAGACTGAGATGGTTTGGACATGTCCAGAGGAGGGACAGTGGGTATATTGGTAGAAGGATGTTAGAAATGCAGCTGCCAGGAAAAAGACACAGAGGAAGGCCAAAGAGGAGATATATGGATGCAGTTAGAGAGGACATGAAGGTAGTTGGAGTGAGGACAGAGGATGCAGAGGACAGAGTGAGGTGGAGGAGGATGACTCGCTGTGGCGACCCCTGAAAAGGGAAAAGCCGAAAGAAGAAGAAGAAGAAGTTCGTAAGTCCGAGTTGGCGTAGGTCGGGGGTGACGTAAGTCGAGGACTCCCTGTATATACAAAACGGATTCCCAAAAATTTGGGACACTAAACAAATTGTGAATAAAAACTGAATGCAATGATGTGGAGATGGCATATGTCAATATTTTATTTGTAATAGAACATAGATGACAGATCAAAAGTTTAATCTGAGTAAATGTAACATTTTAAAGGAAAATATGTTGATTCAAAATTTCAGTGTCAACAAATCCCCAAAAAGTTGGGACAAGTAGCAATAAGTAGCAATTCCCTCTGTTTCCATACAGAGATTTGCTAAGATGGCCGCACTCGGAGCAGTTCAGCTTCATAGGCTCCCGGTACATTTGCAGCTTTTAGTAGTTTTGAAATTGACTCTGTACCTGACTCTGCACGATTTATTCGTGTGAACTATAGCTGAACTGAACTGACGAGAATTGGAACGGATTTGCCACGAAATATAGCTGAAATCAGCAACAAACTCAAAACTACGCTTGGTAGAATGCAGATTTTAAAGTCATCTACCTGGAAGCTGCAGCAGACATTCCAGCGGGCAGAAAAGAAAGCTCTGCTCCCGGCTTAAGAGGAGGGGATGCTGGGCGGGGGTTATGGTGAGGCTGCGAGCTAAAGAAAAAAGCCGGAAAACTCCAGATACCGTCTCTCTTTCTGTCAAACATCAGCTCATTGGAAAACGAGATGGATTTACTTCATCTGAGAGCAGGCGCCTCAGAAGAGATGATGAAGTGTGCGGTGCTTTGCCTCACGGAAACATGGATTACAAGTGAAACGCCGGATACAGTCTTCCAGTTGGATGACAGACTCCTTTTAGAGCGGACCGTTGCAGCAAACTAACGGGGAAATCACGAGGAGGCGGGGTGTGCATTTACGTGAGTAAAAGTTGGTGCACAAACTGTACTGTGGTAAAAAGCTCATGCTCCAAGGCTTTGGAGCAGATAACAGTGAGGTGTCGGCCACATTATTTACCCCGAGAGTTCTCAGTGACTTTCATCACAGTTGTTTACATTTCTCCCGACGTGATCGCAAACCAAGCCCTGTAAGAGCTGCATGATCTGATAAGCTTGCTACAGAGTGAACACCCAGAGGCTCTTTACATTGTGGCTGGAGACTTTAACACTGGAAAACCCAGGAAATTCAGACTACTATTATAACTACTGTGAGTTTGTCAAATGACAATTTTAAAGTATTCACCTTCCATTAGGTGTTTGGGCCCCTGGGGCTGGAGGTCTTTGTTTGTGGGTTTGAATAGTAAACATTCCTTCCTTTCTTCTCCAGCATATCACCTCCAGTAGGGCAAAACAAAGGATCACTCCCCCACACTGAGAACCATACTCCCCCCACAAATACCCTCCACATTCCAAAAGCATTGCTTCTTCAGGTGAGAGTTGCTTTCTTACACCAGAGAGAGACTTGAGATATAGCTCTGTACTTTCAAAAATTTGCTGAAAGGAGCATATATATATATATATATATATATATATATATATATATATATATATATATATATATATATATATATATATATATATATATATATATATCCCAAGGGTATGTGCTGAGCCCTCTTCTGTTCACTCTGCTCACATATGATTGCACAGCCACACATCCAGGCTGTCATATTGTTAATTTTGCAGATGATACAGCGGTGGTAAGATGCATCACAAACAATGATAAGTCCAGCTACAGACAGGAGGTGGAACATCTGGAGAGCTGGTGCAAAGAGAATAATCTTCACATGAATGTGAAGAAGACAAAGGAGATGATTGTGGACTTCAGAAGGAACAAACACACCCATGCCCCACTGAACATAGGTGGATCTGCGGTGGAGGTGGTCTCCAGCTACAAATACTTGGGTGTACACTTGAATGATAACCTCAGTTGGAGCAACAACACCACCAGCCTGATCAAGAAAGGTCATCAGAGACTCTACTTCCTCAGACGGCTGAGACGAGCTGGTCTGAGCAGCCTAGTTCTCACCTCCTTCTACAGGTGTGCAGTGGAGAGCATCCTGTGCTCCAGCATCAATGTGTGGCATTGAGGCTGCACAGTTGCAGAGAGGAAAGCTGTGCAGAGAGTGGTGAAGGCTGCACAGAAGTCTGTTGGAGTCAGTCTCCCCACCATCACAGACATTTACACCTCCAGATGCAGAAAAAGAGCCACCTGCATCATGAAAGACCTCACTCACCCAGCACACTCACTCTTTGCCCCACTCCCCTCAGGACGGAGGTTGAGGAGCATCAAATGTAGAACCACTAGACTGAGGAACAGCTTCTACCCTGAGGCTGTTAGACTCATGAATAAATAAATAATAAGAATAATCACTGCAAAATATCACATCATGCTGATGCTGATCTGTTTTCTTGTTGCTGTGTTCATTTGTGACCATCTGCTCATACAGACTCATGTTCGTGCTGCTGTTTATAATGATGTTTTTCCACTACATTAGAGCTTAGTGTATTACTAGTTGATGTTTTTCTTAGTTAATTCTAGATGTTATTACTGTTTTTCTCTTGCATTTGTTGTTGGATGTAACTGGGACCCCGTGTACATAATCTCGTTTTCATCACATGTACCACATGCGGTGCAAATGACAATAAAGACTCTCTGACTCTGACTCTGACTCTCTGATATACATACCAATGGACGTGATAATGCTAATTCAATCTCGCAAGTCGGGGACCACCTGTACAATCCCGCCACCTTCAGATAAAAGTGGCCAACACAGGTAGTTCTTGACTTGCGGCGGCTTCAACTTACGGCGTTTCAGCTATACGAACCGGCGTAGAAATGGAACTTGTTCGTAAGTTGGGGATCACCTGTACAATCCCCCTTCAGATAAAAGTGACCAATGCAATCCCGCCTTGACCGTGGAATAGGTGACAGGTGACAGGACTTGCAGTCTCCCCTAGCAACTTCATCTGCCATAGCAACTGATCCTGTAGTCTGTGATGTAAATGGCCTCATATACATACCAATGGACGTGATAATGCTCCTTCAAACTGTCATTTTACAGTCTCCCATGGGAGCTATAGGTAAAATATGTACAAGTACATATGTTTGGTAGTCCTAGTGTTAATAACGTGAATTTAAAGGACTGTCTTCCAAACTTCAATCAACATGTAACCATAGCAACACGTGGAAACAACACACTGGACCATGTTTACACAAACTTAAAAGATGCATACAAAGCCCCGCCCCTACCTAGGATTATCTGATCACATTTCCATATTAATGGCTCATGCTTATCTGCCGCCGACGAGACGCTCCAGACCAGTACAAAAGAAAGTTAAATGTTGGATCCAGGACAGTGGCCCCATTCTGAGATATTGTTTTGACGTCTCCACCACAAGATATGTTAAAAGCTACCCCAACAGAAAACCTTGGCTGAATGCAGAGGTTTTTTTCATTCAACCTTTATTTAGTCAGGTAAATCTTTTGAACCTCATGGGCTCATTTACGAAAGCGACCTGCACCCTTGCACCCTGCTGGCAGCCAGGAACACTACCTTCAGGTCTGGAAACTCAGAGGAGCTGAGAAGGACTAGGATAGAGCTGGTTGCTGGCATTAAGAGGGCCAAGGCCACATATGCACAGAGGATCGAGGGTCAGTTCACTTCACAAGACCCGCGGAGCATGTGGAGTGGCATTAAATGCATAACAGATTATAAAGGCAGGAGCAAACAATGCCCCAAAGACCCATCTCTGCCTGATGCCCTCAACAAGTTTTATGCACGCTTTGAAGACCCAAACAGACCACCCAGCACCAGACTCGCCTCACCACCAGATGAAGAGCATCTCAGCGTGACCGCAACAGAAGTAAAGAGTACTTTCAGGAGGATCAACCCTCATAAAGCAACTGGCCCAGACAACATACCTGGGAAAGTGCTGAAAGAATGTGCGGATCAGCTCTGCGATGTGCTGGCCAACATCTTTAACACCTCACTTGCCCTGGAGACAGTTCCCACCTGCCTGAAGACCGCTACCATCATCCCAGTCCCAAAAAGCTCAACAGTAATTGGTCTGAATGACTATTGGCCAGTGGCCCTCACCCCGATAGTTGCTAAATGCTTAGAAAAACTGGTCATGACACACATCAAACAACCATCAACATCAACGAGGACCCTCATCAGTAAGCATACCGCGAGAACCAATCAACAGAGGATGCCATCTCCTCTGTGGTCCTGGAACAGAATGACTCATACGTCCGTATACTCTTTGTGGATGTCACATCTGCCTTCAACACCATGATCCCCCAAACCCTGATGGACAAACTACTCACACTAGGACTAAGCCCCTCCATCTGTAACTGGGTCCTAGACTTCTTAACAAACAGACCACAGTCAGTGAGGATCCACAACTTCTCCTCCTCCATCATAACCCTCAGCACTGGCTCTCCTCAAGGATGTGTGTTGAGCCCTCTCCTGTTCACTCTGCTCACATATGATTGTGCAGCTACCCATCCAGGCTGTCATATTGTAAAGTTTGCAGATGATACAGCTGTGGTGGGATGCATCACAAACAATGATGAGTCCAGCTACAGGCAGGAGGTGGAACACCTGGAGAGCTGGTGCAGAGAGAATAACCTTCACATCAATGTGAAGAAGACAAAGGAGATGATTGTGGACTTCAGAAAACAAACACACCCACACCCCCACATAAGAGGATCTGCGGTGGAAGTGGTCTCCAGCTACAAGTACTTGGGTGTACACATGAATGATAACCTCAGCTGGAGCAACAACACCACCAGCCTGATCAAGAAAGGTCATCAGAGACTCTACTTCCTCAGGCGGCTGAGACGAGCTGGTCTGAGAAGCTCAGTCCTCACCTCCTTCTACAGGTGTGCAGTGGAGAGCATCCTGTGCTCCAGCATCAACGTGTGGCATGGAGGCTGCACAGCTGCAGAAAGAAAAGCTCTGCAGAGAGTGGTGAAGGCTGCACAGAAGATGTTGGAGTCAGTCTCCCCACCATCACAGACATCTACACCTCCAGATGCAGGAAGAGGGCCACCTGCATCATGAAGGACCCCACTCACCCAGCACACACACTTTTTGCCCCACTCCCCTCAGGAAGGAGGTTGAGGACATTAAGTGTCGAACCACTAGACTGAGGAACAGCTTCTTCCCTGAGGCTGTTAGACTCATGAATATCTAACCAGAATAATCACTGTGAAGTATCACAACATATTGCTGCTGATCTTTTCATGTTGCTGCTGATCTGTTCATGTTGCTACTGATCTGTTTCATGTAGCTGCTGACAAAAATCTGTTTCATGTTGCCGTGTTCATTCGTGTTCATCTGTTCATATAGACTCATGCTTGTGCTGCTATTTGGAGTAATGTTTTCTATGATATTAGTGCTTAGTGTATTTTTAGTTTATGTTTTTCTTAGTTCATATCTTAGATGTTATTACTGTTTTTCTTTTAATTTTATTGTTGGATGTAACTGGGACCCTATGTACATAATCTCGTTTCATCACATGTACCACATGTGGTGCGAATGACAATAAAGATTCTCTGACTCTGATTCTCTGAAGCCCCTTTCATAAATCAAACCCGCGCTATTCCCGCACAGACCAGTCCGGATTTAACCCTCCCCAGGTCATTCATAAGACAACAGTTGAAGGCGGGCATGTCCCGCTCAAAGAAACGTGTTCATATGATCAGCTGCAACGCGGCTTCAAAAGAGGCGTGGAGCTGAGCAGAACTGAACCGCAATGTATTTTTTGTGGGACAGATGTGTACAAGTTGTCGTGTCGTGTTATTTTAAATATTTCCTCAGCAATAAATAAATGGGACAGCTGGCTGTGCGCGCGCGCGCACACACACACACACACACACACACACACACACACACACACATAACTTACCTATGTCCACATTGGGGACGCATGTTTTAACTCCCTACTTTAGGGGACACCCCTTTCTGAATGGTTTAGGGACAAACTGCTAAGTGATTTTTTTTACTCTAAATTTACTGAAAACAAAGGTCACCTGAAAATTTTGTTTAAATCATTTTTTGATAAAATTGTTTTTTACCCTCACATTGGGGACCGGATAATTTTTTCATCCACTTTGGGGACTTGAGTTTTACACAGATACACAAACTGATTAAAGTCACCTTTGGGGACCTTATATCCATTTGGGGACTTCAGATTTACATAGATACACAAACTGATTCAAGTCACCTTTGGGTACCTTATATCCATTTGGGGACTTTAGATTTACACAAATACACAAACTGCTTAACGTCACCTTTGGGAACCTTGTATCCCTTTGGGGGCTTTAGATTTACACAGATACACAAACTGATTAAAGTCACCTTTGGGTACCTTATATCCCTTTGGGGACTTTAGATTTACACAGATACATAAACTGATTAAAGACACCTATGGATACCTTATATCCCTTTGGAGACTTCAATTCAATTCTGTTTATTTAAAAAGTCCAAATCACAACAAAGTTGTCTCAGGACACTTTACAAGAACATTCATATATGTAGAAAAGCAGCTTAGTAAAGGTCTATTTCTAAGAAAGTTTTACATAGGTTTACACAGATACACAAACTGAGTAAAGTCACCTTTGGGTACCTTAAATCCCTTTGGGGACTAGTCATTGTTTCATATACATCCATTTCAAAACATATGTAATATGAACAAAACAGTGTACTGCAAATATGCAACCTTGTATTAGTTTATATTGATCTGGCTGGTTGTTCTTGACTTTTGAATTGGGGAAACCTTGTTCAAAACAACCCAAAAATAAATGCTGCACAATATACTGTATGAGCAGCAATGCAAATGTGAAGACATACAGAAAGTACTCTAGATCATCAATATTAGAATTTCCTTTTATCTTTTCTAGCTCTATTGTTTAGCTTTGTGCCAAAAGTAGTTTTTTTTTTACCTTAATTTGGTTCAGCGGTCTGTTATCCAGCCTGAAGTTAGATAATCTGCACAAACTTAAAGACCATTGTTTAAACCAATTCTGAGCCACTTCTGTTGATGTGTGATAAACTCTGTTTTAGTTCACAGTTGGACCTCTGACATTGATGTTTTCCATTTTACTTCTGCTTAAGTACAGCACTTGCATAATATTTTTTTATTGAATATATGTTAACAAGATGTTTCCCCCTCCCAAAAAAATCCCCCCAAAATATTTCTCTATATCCCATCCATCCCATCCATCCATTTTCGTCCGCTTATCCGGGGTCGGGTCGCGGGGGTAGCAGCCTAAGTAGGGAGGCCCAGACTTCCCTCTCCCCAGCCACTTGGAGCAGCTCCTCTGGGGGAATCCCAATGCGTTCCCAGGCCAGCCGAGAAACATAGTCCCTCCAGCGTGTCCTGGGTCTTCCTCTGGGTCTCCTCCCGGTGGGACATGCCCGGAACACCTCACCAGGGAGGCGTCCAGGAGGCATCCTAACCAGATGCCCGAGCCACCTCAACTTCAATTTCTCTATATCACCCTCTTGAAATAGATTTTTCTTCAATAAATGAAAATCATAAATAAATGTATTTTCCTCTGATATAAATTCTTCCTAACTTTTAGTAGTTTTTTTTTAACTAGAGACCAGCCTATTGGATTTTATGGACCAGCTTCTGGCTAAAGATGATTGGTTAAACATGTCAAAAATATTTTCCCAAAAGATTTAACAAATTTATAGTCTTATTTCAGATTTGTTTAGTATTAAATCATGTGAAATTTGAGACAATGTCAGCCCAAGAAATACACACAGAAGAAAAATAATTCCAACAAAAAATGATTAACTTTTTTACTAACAATTTCAGAACTCTATTGAAACACTCTGCAATTCAAATAAACATTGGAAAAGAGCATGAATCATCAGGACAGGCTTTGGGCAACAAAAATACACCTTCAATGGGCTAGTGTGTTTTGTGTTCAACATATTAATTTCAAGTATTACATCAAAACAAAAACTTAAATCATTATTTGGTACACAATTCAATCTACACATTCAATGTTTGATGCATTTTTTTAAACCTCAGTCTAATGTCAGTCCTTAAGCGTATGGGATTCTGCAATGATACAAGTGTCTTCACTAACAAATTAAAAAGATAACTGTTGAGGTAATTTTCAATAAAATTGTTATGAATAGTTAGCACCTTATCAACTGTTACATCTGTCATAGAGCACCAAGTATGAAGAACATATATGTCTTTGTCCAGGCTATACTAATGGTTAACAAACAAGTTTTTATTCTATAAGATGTAACCAGAGTAAATTTCTCCATTCCAAGATCTCCATTCCTATCAGAATAATTTTGTTATATTACAATAGTATTTTCCCCCTTTACATTTTATTATTATTATCTCAAGAAGTAATTTCTTAAAGATTTTTTTATTGTTAATTATTTCATTAATTTCAAACATTTATTTTTGGAAAAAAGTCCTCTTTTCTTTGATTCTCTTGAGTAAAAAGAAAACCAGCAGGAACAAACATCATTCAATGTGTTTGTTCTAGCATGGTTTCTTTGTCACCTGACTGGTAGCAGTATGCAACCATCAGTATCTCATCAAATCAGCTGGTGCTCATCAGGCAAGGTGGGAGAGGCTTTACAGTTGCTGCTGCAGGAGAGGCTTCAAGTTGTTTGTAAACCTCTCTCTAATGCTGTTTGCCACATGTGATGACATGCCTCTCAACTCTTACATGTGTATTTGTGGGACAGAAACCTTCTGCTGATTATGTGTTTTAACCGTGGGAACTGGTGAGTGTTTTGTTTGTTGTCTGGAGCTGGCAGAGTTAGTGCTGGTCTCCATGTAATTGTTTGGGCTCTGTGTTAGTTCAGTGCTAATGCTAACAAACTTTTTTGAATATTCTTTGACATCATCTTGAAGTAATTAACTGAAGGTACATTAAATGGTGGAATGCTATTTTGTACTAATGTGAAATATTGAGAATCTAATGTTATTTGATTTTTGAAAAGTACTCAACTGAGTTTAATTATATTTATAATCTAAACTTAATTACTATAGTAAAGATGGAAAAGCATGTACAAGTATTGATTATATTTATGAAATGATTTTGATGTTGATAAAAACCCAGGGTTATTTATTAAGAGGTCTGCTTTATACAGGCCAGGTTCCTGATTCTGAAGGCTCCTGATTCCGAAGGTTCCTGATTCTGATGATCCTGATTCCGGATCGTGTCTGTTGTCGAGCTGACCAGACTGGCGAGCTACCCTATAATGAACCAGGAGAACTGTTGAATTCCCTCAACTCCTTCCAGTCTGGTAGGAGATGTTTAAGCCTACAACCACATCCACATTTTCCTCTGGACTGAACTGAATTGGATCCTTTCCAACAATCCATCTTACTCCCATCAAGGAGTTGAACTGTGAACATTTTTTCCCATGGCTATAAGAAAAGAAAAACAATTGTGGAGAATTCATGGTTTCAAGTACTTGTTTGTATGTATAGATTTTGTAAATATTGTATAATATAATTCACTTTCTTGGCACTATAAGGTTGTCTGTGTGTTTTTACAAGGTACCACTTCCCTCTAGCAGTCAAACCCAGACTCTTCTGATTTAACTATCTCATTAACCAACTCAAATACCCATATATGTTATGTATACATGCTACAAAAACAACTTTCTCAAAAACAACACACTGGTGTCAAAGAATGCTACTTACCTAATATTAACCCTTTATATTTTTGGAGGGTCAGTCGGATAGTCGAACCTCGGATTCAGGAGGAGCAGTGTGGTTTTCGTCCTGGTCGTGGAACACTAGACCAGCTCTACACCCTCAGCAGGGTCCTGGAGGGTGCGTGGGAGTTTGCCCAACCAGTTTAAATGTGCTTTGTGGACTTGGAGAAGGCATTCGACCGCGTCCCTCGGGGGGTTCTGTGGGGGGTACTCCGGGAGTATGGGGTACCAGGCCCTTTGATATGGGCTGTTAGGTCCCTGTACGACCGGTGTCAGAGCATGGTCCGCATCGCTAGCAGTAAGTCAGGCTCATTTCCGGTGAGAGTTGGACTCCGCCAAGGTTGCCCTTTGTCACCGATTATGTTCATAACTTTTATGGACAGAATTTCTAGGCGTAGCCAAGGTGTTGAGAGGATCCGTTTTGGTGGCCTTAGAATCGCTTCTCTGTTTTTTGCAGATGATGTTCCACACATGTTTTGCAGATGATGATCCTATTGGCTTCATCAGATCGTGATCTACAGCTTTCGCTGGAGCGGTTTGCAGCTGAATGTGATGCGGCCGGGTTGAGGATCAGTTCCTCCAAATCCGAGGCCATGGTCTTGAGCCGGAAAAGGGTAGCATGCCTTCTCCGGGTCAGGGAGGAGGCCTTGCCCCAAGTGGAGGAGTTTAAGTATCTCGGGGTCTTGTTCACGAATGAGGGAAAACTGGAGCGTGAGATCGATAGGCGGATAGGTGCAACGTCCGCAGTGAAGCGGGTGATGTACCGGTCTGTCGTGGTGAAGAGAGAGCTGAGTCAAAAGGCGAAGCTCTCAATTTACCGATCGATCTACGTTCCCACCCTCATCTATGGTCATGAGCTCTGGGTTATGACCGAAAGAACGAGATCTCGGATACAAGCGGCTGAAATGAGTTTTCTCCGCAGGGCGTCTGGACTCTCCCTTAGAGATAGGGTAAGAAGCTCAGTCATCTGGGAGGGACTCTGAGTAGAGCCGCTGCTTCTCCACATCAAGAGGAGCCAGTTGAGGTGGCTCGGGCATCTGGTTAGGATGCCTCCTGGACGCCTCCCTGGTGAAGTGTTCCGGGCATGTCCCACCGGGAGGAGACCCAGAGGAAGACCCAGGACACGCTGGAGGGACTATGTTTCTCGGCTGGCCTAGGAACGCCTTGGGATTCCCCCAGAGGAGCTACTCCAAGTGGTTGGGGAGAGGGAAGTCTGGGCCTCCCTACTTAGGCTGCTACCCCCGCGACCCGACCCCGGATAAGCGGAAGAAAATGGATGGATGGATGGATTTTTGGATGACACCATTTTGTTAATAAAGTTTGTCATTTTATTCTCAGCTGGTGTCCATGTTACTATGCAAATGTTTATGTGTAGAGCATAGATAGACCATGCATTTACTACTGGTTGCTGAATATATTATTCTGCCAGAAGATAAGTACATTTAGTTAGTCCTAAAGTTTACTCAGTCAGATCGATAAGTTTGCTGCCTCATCATTGTAGGCAAATAGTTTGTGCTCAGCACACAAACTGAAAACAGATAAACTAAAGGTTCACACATAGCTCTGCGTACATCTGTACGCGTGTCCGTAGGCATGTACTGTACGTAGCCAGTTCATCCCCATACCTCAGCATACGTTCTCACGTTCATTCTCGCATTTTCGCACCAAATTCTTGACATCATTTGAGCAGCTGCAGCGCAGAGCGTTTACCTACGGGAAAAATTGAGGTTGCTGATTGTCATTTGTAGACATGCCTACTGATTTGATTGACAGATCGGGGGAGGCGCGAGCTGGCAGCTGCAGCCACAGCGGTGTTCTGTGTTTATATGTTATTTAAAAGTCCTAAAAAAATGGAGCGCTGGTCGTGCAGCCCACACATCAGACCAGCACACCAGAAAATCTGCAGAACCTCCCGCAGCCACGATGGACCCGAGTTTAATTCGCTCGTGACAAATTTGTTCATTTCTCATCATTTCAGTCATGGAGTCGACGGAAGAGAAATCAATCACTGACTTTTGGCAAAAAAACTAAAGAAAAAGCCAGATCAGGGATGAAAAAGGGGGATTTATTACATTTGTGTCGCATACAAAACAGTCCGGCACCGGACTGCTATGTTCCAGGGACCCCCGAAACACAAATATTACCATCAAAATAGATAAGCACACATAGTTTTACACCCCGAACCCAACCGTCTTGGTCCCGTTGCTCAACGTGGCCCCTGAAAAAAGATGGCCCCGTAGGGGTCCCAGGCCCCTGGCTCTGACATATGTTAAAGAGGGCCCCGAGACGTGAAGATCCATGTATGCTTGGTGGAAATCGGACCGACGGTTCAAAAAATGTCAACCCTAGATTTTTAGGGTTTTTCTAGCTTTTGGGGGGCCGCTACGGGGGACCCAAGGGCCCGAGGCGCACGGGACCAAGTCCCCCGCGTTCGTCTTGAGCCCGAGATCAACATACTCAAAAATCAACCTCCTAGCACTTTTCTAAAAAAAATGAATTGGGATAGTCATCAGAACATTGCAAAACACTCTGTTGGAATTCGAACACTGTATTACCAAACAGTTGTACTAGCTCATAACTGATAAGTTCACAACAGTCAAATGTCGTTAAGGAGTTGACCGAACTATAAAGTTTTGAGCTCAGTTGACATTTATGCCACTTTAATTGAAGAGGGCTCAATATTTCAGAGTTAATTTGTTTGAAGCACTCAAAAGTTTTAGAAACCAGTGTGACGTTAGCAACGTCGTCACGTTCTGGTGGGTGGGGCTTATCTCTCCCTCGGGTGAGATGAGTCAGCCATCTTGAATTTGCCTCGATGCGGAGAATTTTTTTGCCAGCCTGTGGATGTGAACTACGGTTTAATTTGTTTTTATTTGTTTGCAAGGCGCATTTCCCACCCACCCCCGCTTCAAACCACCACCACCTCAGTTTTTCTCAAGTCTTATTGTCCTCGTTTTCATAAGCGGCGTCTTATCATCAGCCCTGATTTGGTAAGTAAGACAACGTTCTTTTATTTTTTAAACTGAATTTCGATAACTAGTCTTAAATTATGAGCTGGGGATACATTTGTATAATGCGCACAGTGATTGCTATAACTTCAGAAGTCGTTTAATGTGACAAATACGATATGTTACTTCAACTACGGTTCGCGGCTTTTCTGGATGAACTACATTTCCCATAATGCATGTTTGCTCAGGACAAGAGGCCCGTGAAGCCGTTTGAAGCGTAACGTTATCTCTGCTTTACGGTTTCTGTCGGATTTCCCCGCTGTTCTCCGGTTCGGTCCACCTGCTTACCGTTTCGGTTATTTTTTCACTTATTAAATGTTTTTAACGGAGAATATGTGCACAGCGGAACTAAATTTCCTGGGCGCATTTCAGCACGGCACTATTATCTTGCAGCACGCTTAGCATTAGCAACCTAGCATGCATCTCGTGTGGGTATGTGTGTACTAGCGTGAAACGAAAAATGCTGAACAACATAATGTCTCGTGATGCTGACCGAGCCTGTGTTTGTATTTCTTCGTAGGTGTGTGGTTGTGAGATCATCTCTAAACCGTTAAGGTAGGATATATTTAGAAATACTGTAGTTCCAGTGAATTTGGTTTTATTTTATGTTATTTTGAAATGTGGGGTGACCACAGGAAAAAAACTTTGATCACTTGGACTCTTTCTTAATACTCAGCAAAAACCATCAATAACCGAATTGGAAATCCTAAAAGCCCACAATTTTGATGCTTTGCTTGTTAATAAATAACTTGCTTATTTTTGTAACATTTCCATTTCTACTATAATTAGTGTAATTTAGTTTACAATTGGTATATTTAAATCCTGCTATTTAGCAGTATGTATTATTTAAGAAATGTTTTTGAAAATGAATAAATCATCTTTCTGCACATTGTGTACAGATATTGGGGTACAAAAGGTGAGAGACGTCTTGGACAGATGGCCATCCCTACTTATGGATTCACAGGTAAAAAAATAAAATGTTGTACAGTCTGTTTTAAAGAATGACATTTAACTTTCCATTTCTAACTTGGTTCTGACACATCCCTAATACAAATACACTTTGTTTTGCTATCTGCCAACAGAAAACTTAAAATATCTTCACATTTCTGTTCATTATTCCTCTTTGTACATTTGTGTAATTGTGTCCATGTACAGGTGTTTGCAGAGTTCCACCGAATCAACAATGTTAACCTGCGCAATCAATTCTACAAGGAGCTGGACAGATACACGCCGAAACTCATAACCTTATTCAGAGACAAGGCCACCATGACGGGCAAGATAGCGGAGGAGCTAACCAAGCTCAGGAGGATGTATGACCTTCAGGTGAATATTGAGCTTTGCATGATTCAGAAACAATTGTAAAACAGCAGCCATACTTTAAAGTGCCTGAACTGTGTCCCGAGGTTAGGGGATTATGCCATGAACACATACATGTATTCAAATCAGCTTCAATTTTAGGAAGTCCTAATAAAAACTGTTTTCATAAAATTTGATTTACAATTTTAAGTTTTTTCCTTTGGGAGTTATTAAAGTATTTGCAATACAAAGTTATTAATTTAGATGATAAAGGTTTGTATTTGTGTATACAATACTATTGTCATGGATATTTTTGGTCCATAGGAACAACATGATGTAAATATGAGACGGGTCCTCATCCTTCATGCACTTCCTGTATACCTGCGTG
>JBBPBX010043221.1:0-28020 GCA_038048925.1 Garcialebias charrua | reverse complement strand
TCGAACGGAGAAACTTTATTTTGTTTTGCAAATAACCATTAACTTAGAATTCAATGGCAGCAACACATTGCAAAAAAGTTGGCACAGGGACATATTTACCACTGTGTTACATCGCCTTTCCTTTTAACAACACTCAGTAAACGTTTGGGAACTGAGGAGACCAATTTTTGAAGCTTTTCAGGTGGAATTCTTCCCCATTCTTGCTTGATGTACAGCTTAAGTTGTTCAACAGTCCGGGGTCTCCGTTGTCGTATTTTACGTTTCATAATGCGCCACACATTTTCAATGGGGGACAGGTCTGGACTGCAGGCAGGCCAGGGGAGGACCCGCACTCTTTTGCTACGAAGCCACGCTGTTGTAACACGTGCAGAATGTGGCTTGGCATTGTCTTGCTGAAATAAGCTGGGGCGTCCATGAAAAAGACGTCGCTTGGATGGCAGCATATGTTGCTCCAAAACCTGTATGTACCTTTCAGCATTAATGGTGCCTTCACAGATGTGTAAGTTACCCATGCCTTGGGCACTAATGCACCCCCATACCATCACAGATGCTGGCTTTTGAACTTTGCGCCTATAACAGTCCTGATGGTTCTTTTCCTCTTTGGTCCGTAAGACACGACGTCCACAGTTTCCAAAGACAATTTGAAATGTGGACTCATCAGACCACAGAACACTTTTCCACTTTGCATCAGTCCATCTCAGATGAGCTCGGGCCCAGCAAAGCCGGCGGCGTTTCTGGATCTTGTTGATGAATGGCTTTTGCTTTGCATAGTAGAGCTTTAACTTGCACTTACAGATGTAGCGACGAACTGTAGTTACTGACAGTGGTTTTCTGAAGTATTCCTGAGCCCATGTGGTGATATCTTTTACACACTGATGTCGGTTTTTGATGCAGTACCGCCTGAGGGATCGAAGGTCACGGGCATTCAATGTTGGTTTTCGGCCTTGCCCCTTACGTGTAGTGATTTCTCCAGATTCTCTGAACCTTTTGATGATATTACGGACCGTAGATGGTGAAATTCCTAAATTCCTTGCAATAGCTCGTTGAGAAAAGTTGTTCTTGAACTGTTCGACAATTTGCCCACGCATTTGTTCACAGAGTGGTGACCCTCGCCCCATCCTTCTATGTGGATGACTGAGCATGTCAAGGAAGCTGCTTTTATACCCAATCATGGCACCCACCTGTTCCCAATTTGCATGTTCACCTGTGGGATATTCCAAATAAGTGTTTGATGAGCATTCCTCAAATTTCTCTGTCTTCTTTGTCACTTGTGCCAGCTTTTTTGAAACATGTTGCAGGCATCAAATTCCAAATGAGCTAATAATTGCAAAAAATAACAAAGTTTACCAGTTCGAACGTTAAGTATGTGGTCTTTGCAGTGTGTTCAATTGAATATAGGTTGAAAAAGATTTGCAAGTCATTGTATTCTGTTTTTATTTGCGATTTCCACAACGTGCCAACTTTTCTGGTTTTGGGCTTGTATATTAAAATGTCTATCTTAAAAATATGTTCTTAAAAATATGTTTATTATACATTTTTTTCAATTTACGCTTTGTTATTTCCGAAGAGTTTATCAAACTGGTGCCCTTTGTATGACTCCGTACCCACGAAGTAGCTCTCAGTTTCAAAAAGGTTGGAGACCCCTGTAGCATCTGTAGCTGTTAACATCTGTAGCTGTTCGCATCTGTAGCTGTTAACATCTGTAGCTGTCAGCATCTGTAGCTGTTAACATCTGTATCTGTTCGTATCTGTAGCTGTTAACATCGGTAGCTGTTCGCATCTGTAGCTTTTGGCATCTGTAGCTGTTCACATCTGTAGCTGTTCACATCTGTAGCTGTTCACATCTGTAGCTGTTAGCATCTGTAGCTGTTAACATCTGTAGCTGTTAACATCTGTAGCTGTTCGTATCTGTAGCTGTTAACATCGGTAGCTGTTCGCATCTGTAGCTTTTGGCATCTGTAGCTGTTAACATCTGTAGCTGTTAACATCTGTAGCTGTTACATCTGTAGCTGTTAACATCTGTAGCTGTTAACATCTGTAGCTGTTATCTGTAGCTGTTAACATCTGTAGCTGTTAGCATCTGTAGCTGTTAACATCTGTAGCTGTTAGCATCTGTAGCTGTTAACATCTGTAGCTGTTCGTATCTGTAGCTGTTAACATCGGTAGCTGTTCGCATCTGTAGCTTTTGGCATCTGTAGCTGTTCACAGCTGTAGCTGTTCACATCTGTAGCTGTTCACATCTGTAGCTGTTAACATCTGTAGCTGTTAACATCTGTAGCTGTTAACATCTGTAGCTGTTAACATCTGTAGCTGTTAACATCTGTAGCTGTTAACATCTGTAGCTGTTAACATCTGTAGCTGTTAACATCTGTAGCTGTTAACATCGGTAGCTGTTAACATCGGTAGCTGTTAACATCTGTAGCTGTTAACATCGGTAGCTGTTCGCATCTGTAGCTTTTGGCATCTGTAGCTGTTCACATCTGTAGCTGTTCACATCTGTAGCTTTTGGCATCTGTAGCTGTTAACATCTGTAGCTGTTAACATCTGTAGCTGTTAACATCTGTAGCTGTTAGTATCTGTAGCTGTTGGCATCTGTAGCTGTTGGCATCTGTAGCTGTTGGCATCTGTAGCTGTTAGCATCTGTAGCTGTTAGCATCTGTAGCTGTTAGCATGTGTAGCTGTTAGCAGCTACGTCTTGTTGTCATGTGCTTGGATAATCTAGTCTCGTGACTGTGTGTGTTTTTCTGTGTAGGAGCAGGAGCTTCACGTCAGACCTCCACCAACCACATGTTTGTTCTCTAACAGGTATGGTTGTAATTTCTAGTAAAATTGGTCTTTTGCAGACACGTGACTTATGCACTTCCGGTCCCCATGTTGGGGTGGGGGGGTTGCGTGGATACCAGTTTAGGTAAACAGAGTAAGTCTGTGGTAAACACAGTGATAAGAACGAAAACATCTGCAAAATGGAAAGTAAATATAAAAATGAGAAAAAGCCGTATAGAGATAAACTCAATGTGGAAGCCAGAGACCGTTAAATGGCGAAGTTAACGCCGATTAACAACGTTGATCCATACGAGGTAGCAGCTAAGGCATGGACGTCCGAACCAGGCCTACTTCCACCAACAACAAATATGGACATTATTTGCTACCTTGTAAATGGTGTCAGTGCCTACACATTTGACGAATTTCGGAACTACAAGTCCTTGGAGGCTCATGGGCTGTTCACCAATGGTTGGGTGCAAGCTCAAAGTGAGTTTAAAATTAAAAAACGTGTTTCTCTCTGAAAAATCCGACTACAAGCGAATGCAACATATGTGACGTTGCGAGAAGTCTAGAACGCCCCATATAAATATTCATGGTGAACAAGAAATAAAACAACAAAATTATCAATCTAAGTGAATATTTGAGCTATTTGTCTTCAGTTTGGGAAGCAGGAAGTTAGATAAGCAGAAACAGCAGGTTCTAATTTAGGTCTGCACCCGTATGTATTTGACTCTTACCTGTTCAGGAAGCAGGGAGCTCAGTCCGAGGGGGGGCAGCTTTATTTATTCCATTTTTGACGAAGGTCTTACATCTTTTGGGAAAGTGAAAAGGCTCACTTGTTCACTGATGATAATAGAACACCCAAATGCAACACAACCGGCATTTTTCAAGTTATACGGGGCGGCTGTGGCACAGTGGTAATGGCAGTCGACCCCAGATCTGAAGGTTGGAGGTTCGAATCCCGCGTCCGCCCACCATGTGTCGTTGTGTCCCTGGGCAAGACACTTAACCCCGAGTTGCTCCCGGTAGGTCTGGATGGCGCCTTGCAAGGCAGGCTACCACTACCAGTGTATGAATGTGTGAATGAATGGGTGGATGGTTGGTATTGTAAAGCGCTTTGGGGCTCCTCACAGGGGGCTAGAAAGCGCTGTATAAATAAGCTCCATTTACCATATACAAAAAAAAGGCGATCTGGCTGAGAATGAATATGCGTTAATGGCAGATGCAGACCGACGGTCCTGCTCCCTACGTCACAAATGTTGCATTCGCGTGTAGTCGGATTTTTCAGAGAGAAACGCGGTTTTTAATTTTAAACTCACTTTGAAAGGAATTTTCATTAAAGGAGACCACAGATAGGTTTTTTAAATTTTTATGGGATGTCTTTGTGGTATCCAGACAGTGTTCATTCAATTTAATACACAAAATAATTCTTAGATAATCAATTATACCCTTTTTAATTCTACCATTTTTAACTTTCGTTTTGAACGACCGGTTTATGATAATTAGATCTCGTGGCACGCCCTTCAAAGATCTGCTTACATTAACTCCGCCCTCCAAAGGCAGACGAGGATGTCTGAAGTCACGCTGAACTGGACCGCGCGACGTATTTATTGTGTGGGACAGATCAGACGTGTACAAGTTGTCGTGTCATTTTAAATTTTTCCTCTGTAATAAATGTCCAACTCCCTCCCTGACGTCTCCCTCCCTCTCCCTGTGCGCGCGAGCTGGAGGTAGCGGAGCGGTCACTCGCGGACACACACACACACACACACACACACACACACATACACACACACACTCACAGCGGGGCTGTCTTGTTATCTGTGTCCCTCGCTCAGCCGGGCCCGGCACACACACACACACACACACACGGGTTTGTCAATGATTTAGCGGTATGTAGTCTGTCCTGCTAATGACACATAAACCAACACAAACACACACACATAGCAACATGCTGCATCTCTTTTCATTCAAGCGTCCCATCTGAAAACTATCAATTTTAAATCTGCTTAGTGCGCGCTCCATTATCTGGGCCAGGAGGGTCAGAGAGTTAGCCGGCTAGACTCTGACATTTTTAGCCATGAAATCAGGAAAAACAACGTCAACTCTTTTATACTGAAGTGGGTGGAGCCGCACCAGGGGTTGCTAGGTGAGGGGCTGGACTCAGGTTGGGGTGGGTTGTCCTCTCGCTTGTGACGTCACATGCGAGAGTATTTTAAAACAAAACCTATCTTATCACAGTAAAATAAATCTACAGGTAGTCCCCGACTTACGAGTGCTCTTACTTACGAGGTCCCGGACTTACGAGCATGCATCTCATAAAAAAAAAACTTTTTTTTTTTTAAAATAAATGAATACATGTACAGTACTGGACAGTCACCAAGCACTTAGCCTATCCTAACACAGTTTTTAAAGATGAAGGAATGAGTTGAATTGTCTCCCTTTCACATAAAGGAAACAAGCTCCCTTTATGGGAATGGAGCCTGCAGGGAGGAGGGACACCATTCAACTGACTCCTTAACTGTGTTAGGATAGGCTAAGTGCTTGGTGAATGTACAGTACTGTACATTTATCTCTTTATAAATAAAAATAAAAAAAATACTGTATATACAGTACTGTATATTTTTAATAAATAGATAAATGTACAGTACTGTACAGTCACCAAGCACTTAGCCTATCCTAACACAGTTTTTTAAAGATGAAGGAGTCAGTTGATATATCTCCCTCCTCCCTGCAGGCTCCATTCCTGGTGTAACCCAGTCCAAAATAAAGGTATTTTGTATTGAGTTAAGTTCATGGAAGGTGTAATAATTTAATATGTATTAAACATGTTTGTTTAAATATGTATTATTTGTTAAAGAAAGAAGTGTTAATGAAAGTTGTGTTTATAAATACTGGGAGTAACATTGTGTAATAGTTTAAAAAAAAAACTGTTTTATAGAAAAGTAATCTTCAACATATTTTATTTTGAAGGGCCCATGGTTGTAAGAGGAAGTGGGTGGAGAAAAACGGTTGAGTTGGTTTTGTGACGCAGAGAAAAAAGAAGACGTGAGGAGAGACGCAAGGAGGGAGGATGAGGAAGAGGAAGAGGAAGAAAAAAGAACCGCGAAGAAAATTGCGGTGGAGTTATTAAGAGAAGAGTGTTTTGCTGATATTTTAGACTTTCAACCCGACAGTCTTTGAATAGATATCGACTTCTCACTCTTGTTTGCTGTTCAGAGTAAAGCAGCTGAGCTGGTCTGTGATTGGCTGAGAGACGTGAGGAGAGAATGAGGAAGAGGTGAAGGAGATGAGGAAGAGTAAAAGAACCGTTAGAGAAGAACTGGCGAAGTTATTAAGAAACGAGTGTTTTGCTGATATTTTAGACTTTCAACTCGACAGTCTGTGAATAGATATCGACTTCTCACTCTTGTTTGATGCTGTTGGATCATTCTAAACCGGAATTCACTGGACAGTATGTAAAAAGTCACAAGTAAAGCTTGCTAACGCACTAGCATTCACTAGCACAGTGAATGGAAGTTAAGTACTGTTGAGCTAACCCAGCTAACAGTGGATTCAACTAACGTTGCCGGCATGGGAGCGTTCATGAATCAAGCCTAGTGTGGAGGCATGAGCTTATGCTGAGAGCTTCTGTGACTTTGTTGGAGGACTGTGTCGGCGTTAAACTTCCTGCTTTTCCAACATCCTGGGGACTGAGAGACTGGAGAAGGAGCGGACGTCATCTTGCCAACTGAGACGAAGGACAGGTGAACTACCAAGAAGGGTCAAGGTTTTCCTTGGAGTAAGGTATCGCAAAACCACGCATCATCATCAAATCAGGCCTGCAACGTTTTTATTTTATTTTATTTGTTGGGACAATAAATTAATTAATGCCGGCTTAGGTGGACATTGAGGTGTGGGCCCACAATTAATAACAAGTTGGTAACACAAAAGACTGAAACATTTGCATTTGGTAAATTTGGTTTTGTGTTTAATACATGTTCAAAAGTTCAAGTTTTATACTGTGTGTGTGTTTGATTTCCTGTATAATAGTATTTGGATTTTATTATTTTTATTCAGCCTCTACCTGATTGGGTGAGAGGAATAGAAAGCACTGGTGAATTATTATTTTAAAGTGAATGAAACTCAACATAAGTTTAAACACGAGAGTGTATTAAGAATTATTTTTTAAGCCATTACGTTTAACGAACCTAGAGCCCTTACCTACTTAAAAAAGGTATAGTTGGGCTACATAAAATGGAGGCATCGCTGGGATTGATTGTTTGAGTTTCTTGATGTTCAAAGTATTTTTCTGATTGTCATTGTTAATAAAAATTAAAAAAAAGAGAAAATGCAACAAACTGAGGTCATGGTAAACAAACTTAAGAACTGGTGCCGAGGGGAGGGCATAAATGAGAACCATGCATTGTTGAAAAAAGTTCCCCAAGAGACAGAAATTGCACAAATAGAAGAGACATTGCAGACTATAAAGTGCCTTGGGCGTATATTAGTGCTTTGTGAGTGCAGAGAGAAACTTACAAATGCAAACATGCCAAATGAGGATTTTAGTGTCAAACTAAATACTTTTTTACAAACAGAAGGGAAGACTGCAGCAGATGTGTATGCTCTTCTAGTTGGGTTGGAACACGTTCCCTCACCCACCGAGTCCCTCATTCGTGCTGTGTGTGATGAAATTGGCAAAGCTAGTGATTAAGCTCTCACTATTGTTCATAAGGGTGTTGTCATAAAAATACAGAACTAAAATGTTGACTAAAATTGCCCTTCTCTTTGTTGAGTTATGCAGGTGTTCATAAAGTCTGTTGAGGACACCAGATGTTTAGAGGGGGGAGTCCAAAATAAAGGTATTTTGTATTGAGTTAAGTTCATGGAAGGTGTAATAATTTAATATGTATTAAACATGTTTGTTTAAATATGTATTATTTGTTAAAGAAAGAAGTGTTAATGAAAGTTGTGTTTATAAATACTGGGAGTAACATTGTGTAATAGTAAAAAAAAAAAAAAACTTTTATAGAAAAGTAATCTTCAACATATTTTATTTTGAAGGGCCCATGGTTGTAAGAGGAAGTGGGTGGAGAAAAACGGTTGAGTTGGTTTGTGACGCAGAAAAAAAAGAAGATGTGAGGAGAGACGCAAGGAGGGAGGATGAGGAAGAGGAAGAAAAAAGAACCGCGAAGAAAATTGCGGTGGAGTTATTAAGAGAAGAGTGTTTTGCTGATATTTTAGACTTTCAACCCGACAGTCTTTGAATAGATATCGACTTCTCACTCTTGTTTGCTGTTCAGAGTAAAGAAGCTGAGCTGGTCTGTGATTGGCACCCCGGCTTTACACAGCACGCGGCTCCGCCCCGCTCCGGTCCGACCTCCGCAGCAAATACGCACCCATTATAATCAATGACAGAATTTACACTGGCTCCACACGGCGGCGGTGAGCTGCGGCGAGCGGACGGCACTCCGTCAAAATTAGAAATTTTTCTATTTCTGCCGGACGCCGGAGCTGTGCCGGAGTCAACTTTTGAAGATTACGTCGCACCAACAGGAAAAGGAACGAGCACAACATCCGTATTTACAAAATAAAATCACCACGGGCGGACTAATCCTAGCTTTATACGGATTTATTTGTACAAAAATGCTGTCAAACTATCATTTATGACTATTCTATGACTAAACTATTATATTTATGACTATGACTACGCCTACAAACGCAATACAAGAAATAAATAAATAAAAAAGTATTTTATTCTGAAATGTAAACATCACTTCCTGTTGCTCAAACCATGTAGCTCATTTACGAGAGAAGATCAAGGCAGCAGTCTCTCTACAGTTGTTCTCCTTCTTCCACCGAATGAATTGTTTTGTTCTGACTTACTTATTTATCACTTGATTTATCGCGCGATCTCGCACGTGTCTCGGAGCGGCGCATCCAGGCGGACCTGAGCGGAGCGGAGGCAGTGGGAATTGGACTCGTTCAGCTGCGACCTGCGGACCGGAGCGGGGCGGAGCCGCGTGCTGTGTAAAGCCGGGGTTACTTATTTTTATCACTTGATTTATCGCGCGATCTCGCACGTGTCTCGGAGAGGCGCATCCAGGCGGACCTGAGCGGAGCGGAGGCAGTGGGAATTGGACTCGTTCAGCTGCGACCTGCGGACCGGAGCGGAGCGGAGCCGCGTGCAGTGTAACCCCAAAAATACACTACACGCGGCTCCGCTCCGGTCCGCAGGTCGCAGCTGAGCGAGTCCAAAGTCCACTGCCTGCGCTCCGCTCAGGTCCGCCTGGATGCGCCGCTCCGAGACACGTGCGAGATCGCGCGATAAATCAAGTGATAAATAAGTAAGTCAGAACAAAACAATTCATTCGGTGGAAGATGGAGAACAACTGTAGAGAGACTGCTGCCTTGATCTTCTCTCGTAAATGAGCTACATGGTTTGAGCAACAGGAAGTGATGTTTACATTTCAGAATAAAATACTTTTTTATTTATTTATTTCTTGTATTGCGTTATTAGGCGTAGTCATAGTCATAAATATAATAGTTTAGTCATAGAATAGTCATAAATGATAGTTTGACAGCATTTTTGTACAAATAAATCCGTATAGAGCTAGGATTAGTCCGCCCGTGGTGATTTTATTTTGTAAATACGGAAGTTGTGCTCGTTCCTTTTCCTGTTGGTGCGACGTAATCTTCAAAAGTTGACTCCGGCACAGCTCCGTCGTCCGGCAGAAATAGAAAAATTTCTAATTTTGGCGGACTGCCGTCCGCTCTCCGCAGCTCACCGCCGCCGTGTGGAGCCAGTGTACTTTATCTCATTGATTATAATGGGTGCGTATTTGCTGCGGAGGTCGGACCGGAGCGGGGCGGACTCAGACCGCGTGCTGTGTATTTTTGGCGTGAGAGACTGGAGAAGGAGCGGACGTCATCTTGCCAACTGAGACGAAGGACAGGTGAACTACCAAGAAGGGTCAAGGTTTTCCTTAGAGTAAGGTATCGCAAAACCACGCATCATCATCAAATCAGGCCTGCAACGTTTTTTTTTATTTTATTTGTTGGGACAATAAATTAATTAATGCCGGCTTAGGTGGACATTGAGGTGTGGGCCCACAATTAATAACAAGTTGGTAACACAAAAGACTGTAACACAAAAGACTGAAACATTTGCATTTGGTAAATTTGGTTTTGTGTTTAATACATGTTCAAAAGTTCAAGTTTTATACTGTGTGTGTGTTTGATTTCCTGTATAATAGTATTTGGATTTTATTATTTTTATTCAGCCTCTACCTGATTGGGTGAGAGGAATAGAAAGCACTGGTGAATTATTATTTTAAAGTGAATGAAACTCAACATAAGTTTAAACACGAGAGTGTATTAAGAATTATTTTTTAAGCTATTACGTTTAACGAACCTAGAGCCCTTACCTACTTAAAAAAGGTATAGTTGGGCTACACCAGGGGTGTTCAGACTTTTTCAGCATGCGAGCTATTTTTGAAATGATCAAGTCAAAGTGATCTACCTACTATAAGTCCCCGTTTATACGAAAACAACCTGTGGAAACATTAGTGATTTTTCAATGTTTATTGGGGGTAATAAACAAAAAATAAGCTGGTTTACATGAAAAATGCTGTAGTTTTCATGTCAGTCGGGTTGCCAGATAAGAAATTATGAACTATAGTACAGTACTGTGGCTTTAAAATTATAGTATTTTGACCTAAACTGTTGTGTTTGCTGAGTAAAGATGTTCTAAGATTCAATTCAATTCAGTTTACATGTATTTATATAACGTCAATTCACAAAAGAAGTACTGTAATCTCAGGGCACTGACAAGACAATTATTATTTTTTAATGTCATGCTGCGATCTACCATTACTACCTCAGAGATCTACCAGTAGATCGCGATCTACATAATGAGCACCCCTGGGCTACACTATAAACGGTGCTACTTTCACTTTATGTGAAAGGGAGACAATTCAACTCATTCCTTCATCTTTAAAAACTGTGTTAGGATAGGCTAAGTGCTTGTTGACTGTCCGGTACTGTACATGTATTCATTTATAAAAAAAAAAATTAAAAAAAGTTTTTTTATTTTTTTTTTACTATGTGATCCTACTTACAAATTTTTGACATACGAGCGCCCCCTAGGGACGGAACTCGCGCGTAAGTCGGGGACTACCTGTACTTAGAGTAAATAAACCACTGGGTGCATTTTTTTGGCCTTAGGACTGTTTTTTTATGAAGTAAATACCCAAAATTGAGTAAAAAAACATTAAAAAGTGAATTTTGAATATGTGGTCCCCTTTAATTTATCATTTTGTTTGCAAAAACAAACATAGTTGAATGATACAAGATATATCTCTTCTATCATTTTATGCAAATTTGTAAGATTCATTCAACCTTTATTTAGTCAGGTAAATCTCATTGAGTCTCGTGGACTCATTTACAAAAGCGACCTGCTACAAACTAAAGAATGATGAACAGCAATGATACAAATTACCTTAAACAATAAACAATAGAAAAACACAAGAGAGAAATACAGTTTTTTTTTTAAACAAAGTATCAAAAACTAGCAAAACATTATAAGGTAGATGTATAAAATCAAGAACAAGAACATATCTGCATTGGTTTTTGCCAGGATTCCAACAGATTCTTAAAACCATCTAGAGAGGTCAAGGCCGAGAGCTTCAGATCTTTTTTAAGGTATTCCAGGAAGCAGGAGCGGAATAGGAGAAGGCCCTTTTTCCAAGTTCAGTCCTCACTGACGGAACACTGCAGGTAATCATGTCCTGAGAGCGCACGCTGTAACTGCACTCACGCAAAGACATGTATGAGGGCAGCAGACCAAGAAGTGATTTAAAGATGAAAATGTACCAGTGGAAGAGTCTGTGTGAGGTTAATGATGTCCAATTAACCAGTGAATACAGGGTGCAGTGGTGGGTACGATGATCACAGCCAGTTATGAATCTTAGAGCACCACGATAGACAACATCCAACATCTGCAGGGTGCTTGTAGGAGCATTCATGTAGATAATGTCACCATAATCGATGGAGGGAAGGAAAGTCACAGATACAAGGCTTTTCCTAACATTCAGTGTTAGACATGATTTGTTTCTGAAAAAGTAACTCAGTTTAACTTTCAGTTTCTTTACTAGGTTTTCCACGTGGAGTTTAAAAGAGAGATGTGAATCGACCAGGATACCCAAATATGTATAGGAATCAACAAACTCAATTGGAACACCATTTGAGGATAAAATCAGAGGAAGATCTGCTGGGACCGACTTCCTACTTGAAAAAAACATCCCTTTTGTTTTATCAGCATTTAGGACAAGTTTGAGACGGAACAAATCTGACTGAATGATGTCAAAAGCGGATTGTAAAAACTGAAAGGCCTTAGCTACTGTTTTAGCTCGACAGTAAACAACTGTATCATCAGCATAGAAATGTAAGGATGCATCAGGGATACTCTGACCTACATTGGCTATGTAGATTGTAAAGAGGGTTGGTCCTAAGACTGAGCCTTGTGGTACACCATTTTTAACTGTTAAAGGCCGAGATACACTCGAGCGTCCTCACGGTACGCCTATACGCAGCGTACGTACGCTGTGGCAAAAGCGTAGCCCCGCGTAGCCCCTCAGGGCATGTACGCGCAAAAGTATTTTTTTACTACGCATACGCGATCCGCGTGCGCGATACGCGGTGTCTGACCATAAACTTCCCGGCGCCGGACTGTTTTGTATGTTACACAAATGAAATAAATTCCCCTTCTTTATCGCTGATCGGGCCTTTTCTTTTGTTTTTTTGCCTAAAGTCAAGTAACCGCTTCTTCCTCCGTTCACTCGATGATTGAAATGAATGAATTCAGGTCCTACCTGGGTGCACGATGTTTTAAATATTCCCTGGTGGGCTGTGTGCTGCAGGAAAAGCGCTCCCTGTTATTATTTTTATTTCTGAGAGAACTTTTTATAACATATATAGTAGAAACACCGTATCAGAACACCGCAGAAGTCCAGCGAGCTGCTCATGATGAGTTCTCTAGGTTTCACTTTCAGCTGACTAGGTTTCACTTTCAGCTGACTAGGTTTCACTTTCAGCTGACTTAAAGGCTGTCAATCAATTCAGTAGGCGTGTAGCAAGTGACCAATCAGCGAGCTCAGTTGAGTCCCTCCGTGCTCAGCTGCTCATATTACAACAAGGAGAACGTGAGCTGAAGTATAGCAGCAAAAACATACGCACAAAATATGCGCGTATACGCGCGTATACGGAGGACGCTTCAGTGTATCTCGGGCTTTAGTAACTGGAAGAAGTACCGTTATGCTGAACACCTTGCCTCCGATCGGACAGATAATTAGAAAACCAACCAATGGTGTGATCAGAGAAACCGATTTCTGAGAGCTTATGACACAGGATGTTATGATCCACAGTGTCAAAAGCTTTAGACAGGTCTAGAAAAAGAGCAGCACAATAATCCTTAGCATCCAATGCTTCAACAGCATCATTAAGAACCTTCAGAGAAGCAGTTGTTGTGCTGTGTTGTTTCCTGAAACCAGATTGATGGAGAGGTAAGATGTTAAATGAGTCCAGATAATTTTTGATCTGAGAGTTTATCAGTTTTTCTAGAACCTTGGCTAAAAGGCAGAGTTTAGAGATGGGTCGATAATTGTTCAGTGAGGTGGGGTCACCTCCCTTCAGCAAAGGAAGAACAAAGGCTGTTTTCCAAGCATCCGGAATGGAATTTTGTCTTATGGACAGATTAAAGATGTGGGTCACAGGGACTGAAATGATATGAGCAGCAGCCTTAAGAAATAAGGTGGAAGTTCATCTGGACCAGCAGATTTTTTAGGATCAAGATCTAGGATCAAGATGATGTCAGTGGAGCTTTAAATCCTGCTAGTTGTTCAGGCTTATTGCTATTTTAGCCCTGGTTTAGTTTAGGGCTGAACGATTTTGGAAAATAATCTAATTGCGATTATTTTTCTATAAATTGCGATTGCTATTTAAAATGCGATTATTTATACTGGTTCTGTATTAATTCATATCACTAACGACACAACTGTTTTTTTTTTTAAATCAGATAATTAATGCGCTTTTTCACGCAGAAGTTAGCTTGCAAAACAGACCCGGTCACATGACCAGCTTGCGCTTTGTTTATCTCCCGCAGTCTCGGTGTCTCAGCGTCTAAGCTCAGATACACGTTTACACGAGCTAACTTACCTGAATTTATAACTTTTATGACTTCAGTCGAGCCTGAAGCAACTGTGTTGGAACGCACAGTCTGCTCCATCTCTCCTGCCCCGTTTTGCTCCTCAGAGCTGCGCGCGGCCAAACCGGCTCACTACCAAGTCACGTGACCAGCTTGCGCTCTCAGATACACGTTTAAATGAGCTAACTTACCTGAATTTATAACTTTTATGACTTCTGTCGAGCCTGAAGCAACTGTTAGAACGCACAGTCTCCTCCTGCTCTCTCTCTCTGTTTTGCTTCGCTCAGAGCTGCGCGCGCCAGACTGGTGTGATGCAGAGAAGCGTGACCAGTCAAATCGCAGCCCGTGCGATTGGTGAATCGCGTTTTAACATATCGCGAGATAATCGCAAATGCGATTAATCGTGCAGCCTTAGTTTAGTTCAGACTTAGACAGTAGTTTTAGTCTAAATCTGACTTAGCTCTGTTTTCACACATAGCTCATTATTCGTTCATTTAAAGCTTCAGTATGTAGCTTTTTTTTATAAACATATTTCTTCACTCTGTCACTACCTCCTGACAGACTGATGTTAGCCAGGTAATCTCTAAAAAAAAAATTGTCCCCTTGCTTCTCCAGGTGGTAAATAAGCATTTCTAAAAAGAAAAGGTGACACGCCATTTTCCAGCCAATAAAAACAGAGTTTGTAACCAGCCAATAAAAACAGAGCTTGAATTTGAATCAGCCAATAAAAACAGAGCTTGAATTTGAATTTCAGCAGACCATGGGAGAGCAGAGCCATATATGGCTCTGAGGGGGAGGGATCAGAATGCTTTGCCTGTTGAAAATATTTCTAAGTGCTGCAGTTCTACAGAAACTGCAGACTGAACCTTTAAGTATTGTATAAATAGGATATAAATAAAGTACTTGTTGTGTTCACCACTAGGTGTCATAGGTGACTAAGGTTGAGGTAGAAAAGGAGACGATACTTGATGCTAACTGCAGCATCACAGAATAGAGAAACAAAGCATAAAATAAACAATCCATCCATCCATCCATTTTCTTCCGCTTATCCGGGGTCGGGTCGCGGGGGTAGCAGCCTAAGTAGGGAGGCCCAGACTTCCCTCTCCCCAGCCACTTGGAGCAGCTCCTCTGGGGGAATCCCAAGGCGTTCCCAGGCCAGCCGAGAAACATAGTCCCTCCAGCGTGTCCTGGGTCTTCCTCTGGGTCTCCTCCCGGTGGGACATGCCCGGAACACCTCACCAGGGAGGCGTCCAGGAGGCATCCTAACCAGATGCCCGAGCCACCTCAACTGGCTCCTCTCGATGTGGAGAAGCAGCGGCTCTACTCCGAGTCCCTCCCGGATGACCGAGCTTCTCACCCTATCTCTAAGGGAGAGTCCAGCCACCCTGCGGAGAAAACTCATTTCAGCCGCTTGTATCCGAGATCTTGTTCTTTCGGTCATAACCCAAAGCTCATGACCATAGATGAGGGTGGGAACGTAGATCGATCGGTAAATTGAGAGCTTTGCCTTTTGACTCAGCTCTCTCTTCACCACGACAGACCGGTACAGCGCCCGCTTCACTGCGGACGCTGCACCTATCCGCCTATCGATCTCACGCTCCAGTTTTCCCTCATTCGTGAACAAGATCCCGAGATACTTAAACTCCTCCACTTGGGTAAGGACCTCCTCCCCGACCCGGAGAGGGCACGCTACCCTTTTCCGGCTCAAGACCATGGCCTCGGATTTGGAGGAACTGATCCTCATCCCGGCCGCATCACATTCAGCTGCAAACCGCTCCAGCGAAAGCTGTAGATCACGAGCTGATGAAGCCAATAGGACCACATCATCTGCAAAAAACAGAGAAGCGATTCTAAGGCCACCAAAACGGATCCTCTCAACACCTTGGCTGCGCCTAGAAATTCTGTCCATAAAAGTTATAAACAATCAGCTTACCTTTATGAAAATGCAGTGAACAAACACGCATGTCCACTGATATCTGATTGAATGTGATCTCCTTGCACCTGACAGCTGCAACCCAGGCCAACCTGCGTCTCCTGCTTAGATCTTCCATTTGCTGTCCACGGTCTTTTCTATAGACGGGAAACCTGAAAAACTTTATGCCAGAGTGTCCTGTTTTATTCGAACAGCCTTTGATGCAACACCAATGAGCCATTTTTGAATTAAAAAGCACAATCCTCTTAAGGTGGAAAAAGAACTAAAGCTAACTCGGCAGATCTACGCTGCTATCAGTAATGCTCACAATGTCAACACCCCACCAATATGACGCCCAGTACCCACGTGACACCAGCTGTGACGTCACGTGCAAAAGACCGATTGGAGATGTAGAACTAGCTAAAGTTTTAAGGGATGGAAGCCTACTTATCATTTGTAAGCATGCTGAACAAAAGAATAAGGCTTTAAAATTACAAACAGTGTGTAAAAAAGAAGTATTGGAAAGAAAAATTGTTGGGGAAGTAAGAAGAACAAGAGGAGTAATATCAGGGATTCCTGTAGTGTAGGAGAAAACTTGGAGGAGTTAAAGAAAATAATCAAAGGAGGAGAGATTACAGGCATTAAGCGATTGCAAGCTTATAGGAATGGGGAGAAAGTGGACAGTACATCTGTCCTACTGTATTTCAAGGACAGAGTTCTACCTGATAAAGTGATGATCGGTTACATGAGCCTTAATGTAAGGGCTTATATTCCACCACCTCTCAGATGTTATAAAAGTCAAAGATATGGACATATTGCAAACGTTTGTAAAGGGAAACAGAGATGTGGTAGATGTGGAGGGGACCATTCATATGGTGAGTGTGGAAATAATCCTGTGAAATGTAACTGTGGAGGAAGTCACATTGCAGCATACATGCATGGTGAGAAAAGAGTCAGCTGAAATTCAAAAAGTTAAAACTGATAAGAAAATTACTTATGCTGAAGCAGTGAAAGAGGTGAAAAATAATAATATTGCTTCAAAAACAAATAATGAAAAAATAAGAGTGGCAGATAATAATCAATGTAATATCACATTAGAAAAATTGATTCCCTTTCTAGCATTTATCATAAATTGCTCAGAACAAGCAAGAACTAAAACTGAAAAAATAAAAATCATAGTAAAAGCAGCTACAAAATTTTTTTATGTCAAAGATTTATCTACATAGTACAGAGAATCTAACTAATAAAGAAAAAATAGGACATGAAACAACGTTACAGAGAAATATTGAATTGATTCATAATGATAAAGAATATGATGATTTTATTAATATGAAGTTTTCGTTGTTAGAATTAAAAAAATCAATGAAGAATTCTAATAAATCAACTCCTGGTAATGATCAAATTACTTATAGTATGTTAAACAAATCGTAGTGATGTGAATAAAAAACATTACTAAAATTGTATAATAAGAAGTGGGAGGAAGGGAGATTACCTGATAAATGGAAAGAAGCGATTATTATTCCTATTTGTAAACCTGGTAAAGATCCTAATTCACCTGAATGCTATAGACCAATAGCTTTAACAGCATGTTTGGGTAAAATTATGGAAAAAATGGTAAATACTCGATTAATTTACTTGTTAGAATCTAAGGAGAAAATTAAAGCTTATCAATTTGGATTTAGAAAAGGCAAAAGTACAATAGATCCTGCAATATGTCTGGAGCATGAAATTAGACAGGCCCATATTAACAAAGAGAGTGTGATATCAGTCTTCTTGGATATGGAAAAGGCTTATGACATGTTGTGGAAAGAAGGGCTGTTGATTAAAATGAAACAGATAAGGTATGGAATATATAGGTAGATAAAAAAAATTTACTGAAAGAAATAGAGTAAAAATAGGAGCGGAAATAAGTTCAAAGTATCAAGTTGAAAATGGTACTCCCCAAGGCAGTATAATAAGTCCTACATTATTTATTATAATGATTAATGATATGTTAAATAATAGATAAATCTTTTGGTGTTTCATTATTTGCAGATGATGGTATTATTTGGAAGGGGGGGGGGGGGTATATAGCATTTATAAATAGGAAAATACAAGAGGCATTAAATAGGGTAGAAGCTTGGCCCTTCGAATGGGGATTTAGAGTCTCGACATCCAAATCTAAATTTGTTGTTTTCACAAATAAAAAAGTAAATATTGATGCAAACCTTAAACTGTATGGGGATGTTATAGAAAAGGTAGATCAGATTAAATATTTGGGTATTTGGTTTGATAAAAAACGTAACATGGAAGATACATATAGATAAAATAGTTGGGCAAAGTAAAACATTTTTAAATATAATGAGATGTTTGAGAGGCAAAGAGTGGGGAGCTGATAGGACAGCCTTAAAACAATTTATGTTGGACTAATTAGATCAATTTTTGATTATGTATGTATATTATACAACTCAGCTTCAAGTACTGTAGTCTATTAAAAGCAGTAGATAGAATACAATATCAGGCATTATGACTCTGCTGTGGAGCAATGAAGACAACTCCAGTTTCAGCTCTACAAGTTGAGCTGGGTGAGCTACCACTGGAACTTAGGAGAGAACAACTAGCCATGAATTATTGGGCAAATACTGTATTAAGGGACATAATGAAGCTCACTCTCCACAGGTTATGTTGCAACCCTGTCATGAAAAAAGAAAAAAAAAAGTTTTGGATGGATAATTACAAATAAAGTTAAAGATGCTGAAATAGAGAACTTTCTAATAAGTCCTGTGGTTGTTAATCCTGTTATTCCATCATGGATAGTTGGACAGGCTGAAGATTTAAATTTACTGAAAAGAGGGAGACAGATACAAAAGAAGGAGGTGGAAAGCTATATAAGAAGTGAATATTCAGAATAGATACAGATATATACAGATGCTTCAAAAATGATTAATGATAGGGTAGGTATATCGTTTATAATTCCAGATTTAAATATTACGAGAAATAAAAGAATAACAGATAAATTGTCAGTGTGTACAGGTGAATTAATGTCAATTCAAATGGCTTTAGAATGGGTTGAGGAAATAAGAGAGAGAGAGAGAGGTTTTGATTTGTTCAGATTCAAGTAGTTCATTAAATAGTATTCAAGAGGTATATTCAGAATCAGAGCAAGATATAATACTGGATATTCTTCACTCAATTTTCAGGATTAAAAATCATGGTTCTCATGTTAAACTGGTTTGGATTCCTGCCCACACTGGTGTGGTAGGAAATGAGCTGGCTGATAGTTTTGTTAAGAGTGCTGCGGGGGGAAAATTGTTGATTTAAATATAAAAATAAGTAAATATGAGATAAAGAATATTATAAGAGCATATATCCAAATAAAAAGGCAAGAACAGTGGAATAATAGAAGCAATGCAAGATTTTATTATAATATCCAAAAAAAGGTTGGGGAATCCAGGAAATGTAATAGAATTAAAAAAGAAGAAGATATATCCAGAATAAGGTTTGGACATACAGGATTAAATAGTACCCTTAAAATAATTAAGAAACTTGATACAGGTTGTTGTAATTACTGTGGAAAATTAGAAACAGTAATGCATATTTTCTTGGAATGTAATAAGTATGCCCAGGAAAGATAGATGTTAATTAGAGATTTAAGTAAGAATAAAAGTAAATTAGATATTGGGGATTTATTTCAGAGACCATCTGGGGATGTAGTTTTTAGCAGTATTTTTAGTTTTCTAAGACGAACGGGTACTTTAGATAGAATATAAAACATCTGGTCCATACTCTAATCTGGAAGGTGGCGGTAATGCACCTACAAGTTGTTTGCCAACCGCCATAAAAAACAGAAAGAAGAAGAAGAAGAAGAAGGCCTGTGAAGATAAGAAATGTGCTGCACTTTTAGACTACGAGCTAATTTACTGTAACATTTGCAGTAATCTAATCTTCTTGAGTTTGGCTCATCTGTACCGGTTCTGTATCTATTATTTTAAGGAAACTTCAGCTAACAGGGATGAGGAGACAACAGGTTAAACAACGAGAGGAACTGGCTACGGAAGAAATGCTGGAGTTTCTGGAAACAACAGATGCAGAGTATAAAGAGGAACAGTGTCGTTTAAAGAACAAACTGCAACACAACAAAACCCAAGATGCTGTTTTCAACCCAAAAGTCCTGCTTCACAGATTAGGTTTGTATCTAAACTTTCCTTCTTTTCAGTGATGATGCAGTTTCACTTTCACTAATTACAGGTCTCTTTAATGTAGGCACTTGGAATGATTTTTACTGAAGGCTTTTCTAGTTATGAAACCTGGATAATCAATTAAAGCTTAAAAAATTGATACCTCATTTATGATGGGCTGAGTACAACCAAAATGTACAGGGTAAAATGTGTCAGTAATTTTGACACTAGTTGAACATGTTGGCTTAAAAATTTCCTATTACAGGGTATCCGCGGGGTTGTAAAAGGTATTAAAAGGTAGTAAATGAAATTAACACAAATTAAGGCCATTAAAAAGTATTAAAAAGTAATAAACGTCATCTGACGAGGTATTAATTTTTTTTAAACCTACACAACTATATTTTTCTTGTTCTGTCGTCTAAAAAAAGGTCTGTGAATTTATTTATCTTTTCTAATTTTATGTTCCAAGTAGGACCTTAGCTAAAACAAAGACGTCATATCGTCAGTCAGTGTGCGCGCGCACCTACAGCTGGTATCATGTCTGTAAAAAGAAACAGGAAAGGATCACGGCTTTATCCTCCGACATTTAACAAGAAATGTACCTAAACAATTGTTTGTTAGCTCGAAATTATAGCAAAAGGTGTGTCTCAGTCTAACGTTTTCTTAATAAATGTATTTTAATGGTTAAATCGGCTTTATTTAAAAAAAAAAAAGTGTCGCTGCCTGTGTACTCCGTGAAAGCACAGCAGTGACAAACAGGAAAAAGGAGCGCGGCTCGTTTCGCCGACATTTAACAAGAAAATTACCTAAACAATTGTTTTTTGGCTCGAAATAATAGCAGAGGTGTTTTTCTGTCTGTCATTTTCTTAATAAATTCACTTTAATGGTCAAATTAGCTGCATTTCGCCACCGTGGTGCAGCTGGCTGCTGGATTGAAGATTCAAGCAGAGAGGTGGGGAGAGTATGGCAGGCCGATTGAGTCATTAATAGCTAGTGAAGATTCTCAGTCATCCAGGACATGGTGAATTCTAAAAAGTGCAATAAAAAAGCAATAAAGTATAGTATAATAGTATAATAAATAAAGTCCAGTTGTTTTTGTCTTGAACTTTTTTAAATTTGTCATTATAGGCACGTTTTCCTATTACATGATACAACAGCATGCCATACTATTACTACAATAGATATCATGAACTGTTTTTTTTTTTTTTTCAGTCAGAATGAATGAAACGGTCATATTTCAGTGTTATGGTTTATAAATATGGGGAAAAAAATCTATAAATATGTCACTTCGTCCTATAAGTTGCAAGGCATGTAAATTATGCAAAAAACTGCAACTTACAGGATGAAAAATACAGTAGTTATTATTTTTCTACCTCTCTTTTTGAATTATGCATGTGTTCAGTGTTGAATTATTTTAACTAAACTGTTCTGTTTTCAAGTTTACAGTTTTTGTTTGCCATTAGAGATATGTTATGTGTGGGAACAATTAAACTTTTTCTCTTGGGTTAGATTTAAATAACAAATAGGTCAGTGCTTTTATTGAGGCAAGAAGCAAATTGATGTATCCAGTAATTGTTATAAAACTACATTTACTACCAAAGTTTAGGAAGAAAATGACAGTAATCTTATCACTTTACAATTAGTTGCTCTAAACTGAAGTACAACAGGTTGCCGCTACGGTTACAGCTCGGTGCCGTGATGGTATTAAAAAATATTTTGATGGTATTAAAAAGGTATTAAAAGGTATTAAATTCAACTCTGGAATTTCTGCATATACCCTGTATTAACTTGTTTATTGCTGTTTGTGATATGTAAAAACTTAATTAATTGAAAAACTTTATACCTTTTGTTGTATTTTTCACCCAAGAAATTCACAATTATTTTCACCTGTGCAATGTATGTGAGTGAGGTGGTTAGGTCCTTTTTAAAATCTGGAGTAATAACACAGCAAGGCTAACATTACGCAGCTTTTTTTATATTGCGTTTAACTGGTGTAAATTTAGATAATGCCACACTGCATTGCTGTTGACTGTAATTTCAAAACAGAAAAGGTAGAAAAAGTGAGGTGAGTGTGGCGTGCACAGCTTCCCGCATGGAAAGAAAAAATGAAGAAGAGCGCATTGGCAAAAAGCCGTCGGAAGAACTAAACTTCCGAAAGACCCACATTTGTGCTCTCAGCACTTCTCTCCAGAAGACTTTGAGTCATTTGTACGGTCAGAATGGATGAAGGAGCTGACAGATGGTCTTTACCTGTGAAAGCTAAATTCAAATGCCGTGCCAACCATTTTTAGCCACAAAACGCCTAAACCCCGCCGCCGACTTGCGAGCGAAAGACGCTGGGGGAAAAAAAAATCAGAGACAAGCAACGCTGGATGCTCTACTAGCTACTGCAGCTGGTACTGAATATAAAATCATGGATCAGACACCAAACCAAAGACCAGACCTTACAGGTGCTACTGGACCTGACACTAGACACAGAGCACCACAGCTACTCACCGGATCACACAGTCCATCCAGCAGCGGTACGTGTTTATTCACCGTTTCATTTACAAAGCTGAAGTTTGCTTGTGATTTGGGAAATGGCTAAAGGGCGATTCCCACTAATTTTTCACTGTTGTAGTTTAAGTGACCAAAATGATCATGTATTAAAAAAAAGAAGAAAACATTTCAAATGATTCAAGATGCCTTTTATTGCAGTGAGAGGAGCTTCTCATGCAACTGAGATCAGAACTAGAGATGTTCAAGTCTCAAATTAAAATAAAAAAAGCTGTTCAATAATGTTCACAAATTTGAAGTTTTTAATTTTTTGTTTTTAATTTGAAACTTGTTATTGTGACCCCTAACCCACACACAAACACACACTTGTCTATTATGACTTTTAATTCTTCTCAAATGATTCAAAAGTGTTGAAACCACACTTTATTTATATCCTGATGCATGCTCAATAATCCAGGAAGAAAAATCTCTAAAAGTTAAGTCTGGTCCTCTGGACATTCAAAAAAACAAAAAAAAAATTGTAGAAATGATTCGTCTTTCGTCCGAAAGACTTCTTCAGTCTGAAGTGCTGTATTCAGCTCAGTCTAATAAATAGCACCCTCTCACAGTGGATCAACCAGTTTGCTGCTGACAGCCAAAAACCAGCTGCTCACATGACTAAGGAGGACCATCAGCCTAATGATGGATCATTAGCTCCCTGATGGTTGCTTGTAGGGCTGGGCTATATACCGATATTTTTTAAATATCGAGATAATTTTTTTTGCGATATAAGTTGAGACTATCTCAATTATAAACAATATAGTTTTATACTTGAAAATCATCCTGCTGCCTTCTTTCTCCCACTCGCCCCCCCCATCTTCTCTTTCACTGAACATAAACCCAGCCCCTCACATCAGTCCAATTATGTCCAATAAAGTGGAAAAATCCATATACAGTACATGTTGCACTGCCGTATAAGTCACATCTATTATGCATCACCCTCATATCGTTCTCGGTTATATCAGTAAAAAAAAAAAGCTTGCCTGGGCAAAAAAGTTATATCGTGATATGCTAATTTCATGACGTAATATGTCGGGGCGCCCCACCCCCTTAACATCCGAGCGCTTCAAAAGACCAAACCGAGCTGCGTACCTCTCTCCACCTGTCGGTACTGGTGTAACGCTAGCTAAAATGCTAAAAACAAACAACGTGTCTCAGCTGTCTCTCCCCCTGCTTAAACTGCACAGGTACAGAGAGCTCGCCCCCCCCTCCCCCCCCCACGCTGCGCTGCTCAGCATGTGCGGGCTTCGTCTCTCCCTCGCTCTAAAACTGTCTGTACACACGCGCGGCTCAGCTGTCTCACACAGTCGTTCCAGAGGCAGGTTACATTTATGCTCATAAGATTTATAGATTCATTTTATTTAGTTGTTTTATGGAAATTACACATGCAGTTTATTTTTTTGTGGTGGATTTTGTTGATCTATATTTTGTGAAGACTTTTTCAATCTAAATAACAGATCATTTTTATTTTTATACTTGGAGACTGAATACTGTACTTTACTAAATAAAGTAATTTCAGTAAAATTACCCCTTGTTGTTTTTTAAAATTTTATATAATACTGCAAAGCAACATGTTAAGTTAATTTTGTCAAATAAATAAATTTGATTTTTATTTTTTTTGGTTATATCACGAAATTTATCGTTATCGTGATAATGCTCTGAAATATCACAATATAATTTTTAAGCCATATCGCCCACCCCTACTGCTGACGCTTCGCGTATGTTACGCATCACCGCTGACAACCCGGAAATGTAGGCCGGTGTTTTGCCAAAAGTGGATTGGCACCATCCGGCGTCTCAGGGGGGGAAAGCGGTACGCGACCAACACCATTTATGGTGGGGATGGCGTGCTGTTGACCTCAACTCGGGATGTTGTGAGTCGGTGGGCGGAATACTTCGAAGACCTCCTCAATCCTACTGGCACGTCTTCCACTGAGGAAGCGGAGCCTGGGGACTTTGGATCGGGCTCTCCAATCTCTGGTGCGGAGGTCGCCGAGGTGGTTAAAAAGCTCCGCGGTGGCAAGGCTCCGGGGGTGGATGAGATTCGTCCTGAGTTCCTTAGGGCTCTGGATGTTGTGGGGTTGTGTTGGCTTACGCGACTCTGCAATATCGCGTGGACATCGGGGGCAGTTCCCTTGGATTGGCAGACTGGGGTGGTGGTTCCCCTATTCAAAAAGGGGGACCGTAGGGTGTGTTCCAACTATAGAGGGATCACACTCTTAAGCCTCCCTGGTAAGGTCTATTCAGGGGTTCTGGAGAGGAGGGTCCGTCGGATAGTCGAACCTCGGATTCAGGAGGAGCAGTGTGGTTTTCGTCCTGGTCGTGGAACACTAGACCAGCTCTACACCCTCAACAGGGTCCTGGAGGGTGCGTGGGAGTTTGCCCAACCAGTTTACATGTGCTTTGTGGACTTGGAAAAGGCATTCGACCGCGTCCCTCGGGGGGTTCTGTGGGGGGTACTCCGGGAGTATGGGGTACCAGGCCCATTGATATGGGCTGTTAGGTCCCTGTACGACCGGTGTCAGAGCTTGGTCCGCATTGCCGGCAGTAAGTCAGGCTCGTTTCCAGTGAGAGTTGGACTCCGCCAAGGTTGCCCTTTGTCACCGATTCTGTTCATAACTTTTATGGACAGAATTTCTAGGCGCAGCCAAGGTGTTGAGAGGATCCGTTTTGGTGGCCTTAGAATCGCTTCTCTGTTTTTTGCAGATGATGTGGTCCTATTGGCTTCATCAGCTCGTGATCTACAGCTTTCACTGGAGCGGTTTGCAGCTGAATGCGATGCGGCCGGGATGAGGATCAGTTCCTCCAAATCCGAGGCCATGGTCTTGAGCCGGAAAAGGGTAGCGTGCCCTCTCCGGGTCGGGGAGGAGGTCCTGCCCCAAGTGGAGGAGTTTAAGTATCTCGGGGTCTTGTTCACGAATGAGGGAAAACTGGAGCGTGAGATCGATAGGCGGATAGGTGCAGCGTCCGCAGTGAAGCGGGCGCTGTACCGGTCTGTCGTGGTGAAGAGAGAGCTGAGTCAGAAAGGCAAAGCTCTCAATTTACCGATCGATCTACGTTCCCACCCTCATCTATGGTCATGAGCTTTGGGTTATGACCGAAAGAACAAGATCTCGGATACAAGCGGCTGAAATGAGTTTTCTCCGCAGGGTGGCTGGACTCTCCCTTAGAGATAGGGTGAGAAGCTCAGTCATCCGGGAGGGACTCGGAGTAGAGCCGCTGCTTCTCCACATCGAGAGGAGCCAGTTGAGGTGGCTCGGGCATCTGGTTAGGATGCCTCCTGGACGCCTCCCTGGTGAGGTGTTCCGGGCATGTCCCACCGGGAGGAGACCCAGAGGAAGACCCAGGATACGCTGGAGGGACTATGTTTCTCGGCTGGCCTGGGAACGCCTTGGGATTCCCCCAGAGGAGCTGCTCCAAGTGGCTGGGGAGAGGGAAGTCTGGGCCTCCCTACTTAGGCTGCTACCCCCGCGACCCGACCCCGGATAAGCGGAAGAAAATGGATGGATGGATGGATGGATTGGCTGCCAAATGGGAACAGGAGCTGCACGAAAGGACTTTAACAAGATTAACACTTAAAAACAATTATTTGTTTGCTGAAAATTATAGCAAAGGTGTGTCTGAGCTGAACTTTTCCTTAATAAATGCACATAATGGTCAAATCAGCTGAATTAAAAAGAAAAAAAAAACGGTAGTGTTGTTGCCTCTCTTCTGCAAAGTGGGCACGCGCAGCGAGCAAACGCTGCATTTCTTTAAAATTTAACAAGATAAACACCTAAAAAATATATTTGTTTGCTGACATTGTAGTAAAGGTGTGTCTGAGCTGAACTTTTCCTCAATAAATGCATGTAATGGTCAAATCAGCTGAATTTAAAAAATAGTTTTGCTGCCTCGCTGCTGCAAAGAATGCACACGCGAGGAGTCGGTGCATTTCTGCCTCCTCTTCCTCCTCCACGTCCAGCAAACATCCTGGCCTTCCTGAACCCCGACTGGATGGATTCTTTAGTGACTGAGGTCCACACTTTATCCATCCGAGGACCTGCTGGAACGTCGCGTGATGCATCCGTCCTGTAGCCGTGAAGCTGTGCTCTCTGTCCACCATCCACTCCTCCCAAAGGCGGCGCAGAGCTGCTTTGAAGTTCCGGTTCACAGAAATGTCCAGAGGCTGCAGCACTTTTGCCTCCCAGGATGATGGCAGGAATGGAGTTAAACACTTTAATTGTATCTTTAAATTCAAAGTCAAAGTCAACTTTATTGTCAAAACTGCAATATGTACAGGATGCTGGTGAAGATTCTCAGTCGTCCAGGACATGATGAAATCAAAAAAGGCGTTCAATACAGGATCAACTGGACTTTATTTGTTGCAGAAAACTTCTCGTTCTCACAGCTTCCATTCAGAATTGAAAAAGACTTCTGGACAGAAGTCGAAACGTTTTCTGCAACAAATAAAGTCCAGTTGATCCTGTATTGAACGCCTTTTTTGATTTCATCATGTCCTGGACGACTGAGAATCTTCACCAGCATATTGCTTTTCATTTTGGGAAGGATACCCTAAAAGCTGTGCGAGAATTTGAGAAGATGTCAAGGAAGTTGGCAGACTACAGGAACCATCTCCGTTTCAGTCTGAGATGCAGACAAGAAAAACTCATCCCCAGCAGTTTAAAACTCAACTCGACAATTAAAGGACAAAGAGCTGAAGGAATCCTCCTTAAAGCTCAACACAAGCTTCTCAATGAGAGAATAAGACAGATCAATTTCACTATTGAAGCTCTCTCATTTGAAATGGATCAGAGCCTCCTAAAGCTCTCCACTCTTCTACCACCACCTCTGTTGGAAGAAGTGTCTTGCTTTGTTGAAAAGGCTCAACTATCACAGCACCACAAAAGTAAGGAACGTCAAAAAAGTAAGTTCCTAAAATTACAACAGAGAGCGTTTTTCTCATCACAAATCATCAGTCAAGATAAGGAGTTTGGCTCCAACACAAATACTCAGGAACTGTGGGTTAGAAATTTGTCTAACAGGACCTTGACACAACCTGAGAAAAATGTGTTGGCAAAAGGACTAAATTTTGCCATCTCCCCACAAGAAATACCTGTTGTGGAACTAATCACAGCCACAGAATCTGCGATTAGGAACAACAACTTGACAGGTACAGAGGCTGAACAACTTCGGATGAAAATATCAGCTACCCTCTCCAGTGCCAAACTGCCTCCTTCAAATCTTACACCACAGGAAAGGAGAGCCATAACATCACTCAGCCAAGACCAAAACATCACCATTTTACCAGCGGACAAAGGAAGATGCACAGTAATACTCAACACGTCGGACTACCAGGAGAAAATAACCGCTCTACTGAATGACAGTAACACCTATGAGCATCTGAAGAGGGACCCGACTAACACCTTTAAAAAGAAAGTCATTGATTGTCTACAAAAACTCGAAAAGGAGAAAACAATCAATCGATCATTGTA
>JBBPBX010043220.1:0-14968 GCA_038048925.1 Garcialebias charrua | reverse complement strand
TAAATGATCAGTCAAGTTATATTTTTGCTATTCAAATAAACATGGTTAATGTAAAATTAAATGCTGGTTATTTTATCCAGTACAGAGGTTAGTAATGAAACAAGTCTATAAATTGTTATTTATTTAGGTTACAAGGTGTTGCTGCACTAATCTAACCACTGGCCTACTTTCTTTAATAGTACTCGAAACACTTGGTACTTTGATCTCTCTCTACAGGTGAGTATGGTGGACTAGTATAAAGTGAGTAAGGATTATGTACAATAGGCATGTTATCAGGTTCAATAGGCTCAGAGTACATGCAGCACAATGGTGCAGTGGTTAGCACTGTTGCCTCACAGCAAGAAGGTCCAGGGTTCAATCCCCAGTTGGACCTGGGTCTTTCTGTGTGGAGTTTGCATGTTCTTCTTATGCATGCATGGGTTTTCTCCGGATACTCCGGTTTCCTCCCACAGACCAAATACATGCATGTTGGGCTGCCTTCAGGCCCAGACTTGCCTTGCTAAAGAGATCTGTGATCTCAATGGGATTTGCCTGGTTAAATAAAGGTTAATAAACAAATGATATAGTGTTCAAAATAATTTTCATGACAAAAGTTAACCGATGAAATTAAGATTATGAATTCCACTGTAAGACTAGCTAAGCCCCCAGTATACTCCCACATATGTCCGTCCACGGAGGTACACACGTTCGTCCCGAGTCCTCAATATCTGAGACCGAGACAAGACCGAGACCAAATACAGTTGAGTCCGAGTCCGAGATGAGACCGTCAAAAAGTGGTCTCGAGACCGGTCTTGAGTACCACACAACACTAAGAATACGTATTGAATCTGCCGTCTTGGGAATGCCTCAAGATCCAACTGGGAGAGCTGGAGTAAGAGAGGTTTGGGTTTATTTCCTAAACCTGCTACTTTTCTTTTCAATTTTGGATCAATGGTGAAAAATGACTGTGATTGGATTAGAGAAAATTGGATTCTAAAAAAAACAAATGCATTCTTGCAGCCTGATCAACGTATCTAAAATTTAGCTCAAATGTGATAATGTTTTATCCAAGATAACTATAAATTGATAGACAACTGAATCAATTTATTTTACAATCTCAACTATTTGCCAATAGCAAGAGTCTAAAGAAAATTGGGCTAAGCGTCTTTGCTCGAGAAATCTTGTTTTGTGCAGCTACAAAGTTGACATTGCTTTTCAATACAACACCTGCTGAAAATCTGTGAGTTGTCAAAAGTCGCATGTGATGCAACACTGAGTCATTTCCTCTTTACCGACTGTTAAATTTAAACATGATTATTGTCACTTAATGACCAATTTCAGCCGCACAAAAAGACTGGCCTGGATTTATTTTGGCAGAATTGATCTTTGTGGAGCACAAAGTACCAGTTATGTGCTTTTTCTTTTTTTACACATGATAGTAGGAACAACAGCTCAGTAGGATCAGAAGGCGAGAAATGTGTAGAAGGCTAAAATTCAGTCCTTACTTTTGTTCCGACACGCCAACTAGCATCTAAACTGAACTAAGACATCAACTGATGTGTGTCTTTGAGCCATAATGTGTAATTACTGTGGTTTTCTTTACACATTTTGCCTTGAAATGTATCACTGCACCAGGCAGCGTCCCACAGGTGATAAAATCCATATTTCAGAAGTTGCAGAGCTTCTGTAGACTTCTGCCTGCTGCTTTGAAGACCAAAAGGAGAAGGGGAAGCTGAAGAGGGTGGAGATATAGTTGAAAGAGGCAATGTTTGAAATGGAGGTCAAGGACAGCAGAGACAGAGATGGATTGGTGTCACGTCTAATGAATAGAGAAGGATTCCAAAGGCAGCTGATCATTGTAAGTCAATAGATGCACACGGTACTGATGGAGCATCGCTGCCAGATCCCATGCTGGAAGAAAACAACACTTCACATGATAGATGGTGCCAGACAGGGCTGAGAATGGGAAAATGACCGTTAAATACAATTCCTGACTTGCTTATCTGCAGTCTCCTTTCTTTCAGATATCATTTTGACACTTTGACTTTGAAATGCAGGTGGAGAGAACTTAAAGTGAAGGCTTTGACATTTTATGGTGGGGTTCTGTGGCAAGATTACGAGCAGTATCTTACCTAATGAAGACAACTCTTTGAAGGACACTAGTTTGTCAGTGTGTTGCCTTGTAAGAGCAGCTCAACCTCCAACTCTTTGTGGACAATTGAACATTTCCAATGCCTTGGATTCCTCTGAGATCTCAAAAAAGAAAATACTCACCGAAACACTTACCTGCCTGATCCATTCTCCATTGCTTTACCACGTCACTCCTCTGGACACCTGGATCCTTCTACCTTCTTCTAAGAAAACCGAGCCAAGTAAGAGTGCAAAATAAAACCTTTAATTCTCAAGACCTCCTTTAACTCACATTTCCTCCCCATTTAAAACTACTTCAGACCTACCTCCATACGATAAGCAGTATTCACTTGTACGTATAGCAAGTTACATTTTTAAACATTCTCCTTGTGTCAGTTCCAGGGTTCAGAACTTAAGAGTCTATTTTGTTATTATTCTGATAAAACTTGGGAGAACTTGAATTTATTTCTGACTTGCATGCCAAGCTAATGACAAAGAAAAGAAGATTGCTGCCGTCTTAAAACAACTCCAGTTTAAAATTTCATAGCTGTTCATGCAAACAATATTTTATAAACCTTTATATAACTCTCAGTTTCATGCAACACAGTTCTGTAATTCACTTTTAGTATTCTATGATTATTTCCAAGCTGCAGCTAGTTGTAGCACTTCCACTGAAGCTTGGGGAACTTCCTGCAAGAAATTACTATTTCTGCCAGAAGAACAGTTATAAGTGTAAAATCCTACCAACATTTTTAACCAAGATCATCTTATGTTAATTATAGAGTTGTAACCTTTTTGTCAAACATTGATGATAATGTTAGAAAAAAGTTTCAATAAAATCTGTTGCCGCAAATCGACTTTTGAAATATAGCTGATTTGACCGTCAAAGTGCATTTTTTAAGGATAAGTTAGACTGAGACACACCTTTACTATAATTTCAAGCGAACATATAACACAGACTAGAAATTCAGGGTTTTTGACAAAGCAAGTGAGTTTCAAGCAAAGCACAATGGCCATCTTGTTGAGTTACAGAAGAAAAACAGCATTGGTATGCTTTGATATCTGCTGTGATCTGGTCTCAACCTTTTATGGTTAATCAGGGTTTTTGACTCTGAGGATCAAAATAAAAACACATTTGTTTCTCCATGGAGGAGCACTGAGTTCATTTGTTAGTTTGAGCTTTATCTTTTCAAAATGCCACTTCAGATTCTGAACTCTTGCCAATGAGCATGTCTAAAGTTCCTCAAAGATTCATAATGTTCCTTGGCAAATGAACTTTTATAGCGTGACTGCAGGGAAGTTTTCTTTAGCCGGCTCTGACATGAGGTCATTTTTGCTGCTCTAACATCCAGAGTCTGATAATAAAACAGATACACAAATATTCTCACAAAGAATAACACAAATATTCTCACAAAGAATAACTCAACACTAACAGATAATATAGTGTACTACCGTAACTTTATTTACACATAACTACAGAAACACTTGGTTCATTGTTATCCTTTTTTTTTCAAACAACATGTTCATTTGAACACTCAGAAAAAAATATTAAATTCATTGATTCATTTTCATCTCAATGCTCTGGCCAGTTGTAGTATTTCTGCATATTTTAATGTCTTGATGCACAAACGTAGCTTTCTGCAGCAGTCCTGATGTTCTACAGATCCTGAAGACGTCTCCATCTGTTGTTTAACAATATCAAGGTTTGTTCTCCACCTCGGTCCACTCTTCAGGTGAAGACATTTCTGTGAATCCTCGCTCCACAACGCTCATGGATGTCCAGGTGTTGTAGGTCTGGACGCAGGGGACATCTGGGTCCATTATGGGCTGAATGCTGCATCCACTTTGTCACTTCCCTCATCAGAACCACAGAAAATCAACAGATTTACATCAAAGAATATTGTTGAGTAGTATTCTTTTCGTTGATGCAATCTTACCTGCTGTGATGTGAAAGTCTGGGTTGTACTAGTGGTTCAACAGGAAGAGCCTCAGGTGATGGACTGGAGACCTGGAAACCTGAAAACACAAACAAAATAAAATAAAAGAATAATATATTTAACAGATATTTTAAAAGGGACTAATTTTTTAAACTATTAATTAATGTTGAATAATTATTAGGAACATTAACTAATATATTACCATTTCAGTGCTGTGGAGGCTGGAGACGATGTACATGTTGTAGAATTACTTCTGCCTCGTCCACATGCATGTAACTCCACACAGCAGCTCACCTCATGAAGTGAAAAGTCTCCAAAAACCAGCAGGAGCTGAAAAAAATTATAACCTGCTGTTTACTGGAAATAACTTTGGCTTCTCTGCAGACAATCCGCTAAAATATTAACTTTTAAATGGCTAAATTGGACGGATCGAGTTTGTAGCTCCTCCATTGTTTTCAAGCTGCGCAGTAGAGAAATTCCTTTACATGACGTCATCATCCTGCGACGGCGAAATCCCTATTTATCGTGTTAAAAAAATGGCGCTAATTTTAAACTGTTTTGGGGGTGAATTTTCATTCATTTAACATTATTTTAGCAAAAACGGTCAGGGGTCAATCTTAATATTTATATATGTTGTGCCATTTTTTGAAAAGTCAAAAGATGATGTCAGTGGAGCTTTAAATGTGAAAGACTTATACTTTTACTTGAGTAAATTTTAGGGGAGGAAACCGCAACTTTTACTCCGTTACTATGGGCTTTCTGCCGATCGCTACCGTTACTTTTTGTTTAAAATATATAAAAACATTTGCGGCAAATTTATTGCGTTACTTATTGTCACCTGACATGTAACCAATCAAGTGAAGCCAACCAGTCACGTGACCACAACAAACTCTCCACGCAGCCGGCGCAGGCCAGTGACGTTGAGATTCTGGACTCGGTTGAAGAGAGAAACATACGGACGGTTCCTGAAAGAATGGCGACAGAAGCTGGCGAAGAGAAGTAAGAGCACCCCTGGCCTCACATACGAGCAATGTTCACCTTTCAGTCGTCTAAAAAGAATAGTTACATCATGCGCTGTCAGCTGTGTCTGCCAAAACTTGTAGATGTTTCAGCCTACATGAACTCGACGTCAAATTTGAGAAAACACGTTGCGGTAAGTTTGCCTTTATTTTTTTATTTTTTTTGTGTAATGATGTCAGCTCTATTTCAACAGCCTGCATAACTTTAAAACTGTGTATGACGTGACTATTGAATGTTACGTGGTGTGTTACTAAAAACGTGTTCACACTCTTGTGTGAGCACACATGACAAAATGCTAATGTAGCTAAAAACAAATGGTTTGCTACATAATGGGACGGCTGGTGGAAGATGTAGCTACACATGCTGACAGTCCCCTCAGATTTTTAAAGTCACAAACCTCCAATAAGTGTCTTAGTGGAACACAATTTGTTAAGTGTCCTTGGGTGTCCTGAAAGGCGCTTTTAAATAAAATGATTATTATTATTATTACAGTTGATTCATACAGGCCTAGAACAACCCAAAATAAATAAAACGTCACAGTATTATACTATTTGTCTAAAAAAATGTTCAATACAGAAACAACTGGACTTAATTTGTAACAGAAGATGTTTCGCTCTTCATCCGAGGAGCTTTCTCAATTCAATTCAAAACCAGTTTTTATCAGTTACCGGTACATCAAATAGCCAAAGCAAAATCTTACATTCCAAAATGGATCGGGTTTTAAGCATCCAGACACTGGAACAATCTGTTCATTGATATTCAGCCAGAAGATAGCTATTCGCACATAAAAAGAAGACGATCAACCTAATTATTGTTGACATGCTGCTGTTTTTATGCTGCTCACAGAGGGCTGAGTGATGCAATAACAGCATTGTATGTGTGTGATAGTACTGTCTCTCTCTCGATCGATCAAGAGTATGTAAGAATAATAATAATAATAATAAACTTTATTTGTATAGCACCTTCCTACAATGCCTTGCATTGACCAGGACAGAAAATATAAAAACCGGTACAATAAATCAGTGAAAATAAATAATAAAAACAGCCGCAATAAATGGAGGCAATGGAAATAAAAATGCTACATACTAAAATACCAAAAGTAATAAAAGTTACACACTGAAAGCTTTTTTGAACAAGTGGGTCTTCAGTCTGGTTTTGAACAGAGTCAGATCAGAGGTGGCACGCAGCTCAAGGGGGAGGCTGTTCCAGGCTTTTGGGCCGGCAACAGAAAATGACCGGTCTCCCCATTGTTTGTACCTTGAGAATGTCAAGAGCCACTCAGCTCCTGTTGAATAGCAAGCAGCCATCAGTGGGCTGATGTCCTCTGTTTATCAAGTGAATAGCTAGTTTTCTGGAAGTCAGCTAACTGGTTAAACTGCTTTTTTACTGAGTTTTTGCAGCTCCTCAGATGAAATGTTTCAACAAAGCAGAATCTGTTCAGAAGACCTGACATCCTTGTTAGATTTGTTTGACCTGAATTATTGAGCAGCATCAGGACATAAACTGTTCATGATGCTCCTGATTTAAAAAGGCTTCTTCTTGTAACTTTTCAGGGGAAAAAAGTATATTTGAATTTGTTGTTATCCAGTTATGATTGCGGTTTTGGGCTTGAAAGTATCTTTTTCTCTCTCTCTCTCTAAAATAAACTAAAAACATTTTTGCCCTGGCAAACTGCTTTGGTTTCATATTTGAACATTACAGTACAAACTAAAATAAACAACAAGGGTTAATTGTATTTAAGTTACTTTATTTAGTAACGTATTATTAAGTCTCAAACATATACAGTATACTGTATATAACAAACAAAGCTTTTTGTTTTGTTTTTTGAATGTCCAGAGGACCAGCTTTTTTAAATCATTATTATTAACTCAATGCTTTGGCATGTCTTTGAAAATGTAATAGGTTTATCTGAAATGTTTGATGTGTGGATTATATATTCTTATTCTGTTTTATTTATTTATTTGTGAACAGAGGATCCACTCGAACAGCTTGATGAAATACACTGAGTTGGTAGATTCCAACAAGAAGCGAAAATCCTCCTCCTCTGATGAGCCACCGATGAAGAGTGTGAGAATCATCTGTGCACATGGGCTTCTTCCTGCCAACACTACACCAAGGCAAGACAAGGAAGAAGCTTGTCTCATCTTGCAAAGTGTGTGCACCTCTCATCGATGCCCTGCTGGATGGGATCTTAAAATCTGGTAAATATAAAAACATCAGTGTGTGTGTGTGCACATAACAAAACATTACATACACATGCTGCATAAGTGTAGTAATTCTTTGCAAAAATGTTTTTAAAGGTCTCAACTACATCAAGGATGACTTGGACACTAACACTGATGATGACAACAGCACAAACAGCAGCCACTCTGATGAAGAAGACTTCTTTGGATCCATTAAGACCAGAAAATCAGGAGAGCTGGAGAGGTATCTTTCATGTCCATCTACTGGAGGTATGGATCTGTTACACTCTTTTCCTCAAATCAAGCGGTTGTCACTCAAAGTCAACACAAGTCTTCCAGCACCTGCAGCTTGTGAGAGACTCTTTAGTCATGCAGGACTCCTTTTAACTGCTAAGAGATCACAGCTTCACTGCAAAAACCTTGAGAGCCAGCTACTCTTAAAGCTTAACAGTCACATTATTGAATAATGTTTCACTGAGTTTATGCTGTCAGTTGTTCTACTGATTAAGTTCAGGAATACACAGTCCTTTGCCTGATGTGTAGGACTGTGTTTCAGTTTATACTTAAACAGTTAGTTCTGTTTATAGGATGTCAAAATGTAAGAAAATGAGTTCCAACTGGTAGAAACAAAGTTTTGCAGAAAGTCGTTTATTAATACAGTATTTAGCTGAATTATTTTGGATACAGTTGCCTTTGTGTTTTTTATTTATTTTTATTTATAACAATGTAAAAGATAAGTGGTTTATTTCTAAATCCTTTTGCCTTTGTGTTTTTATTTATAACAATGTATATTCAGTCTCATTAAAAGTTATGTTTCCTTGTAAATCCATTTGCATGTTATAATTTAATGACACGAGATGGTACTCCGCAGTTACTCACTACCCAGACAGCAAAAGTTATGTGGGCCGGATCTGGGCCAAATGTATGAAAACATTTGGCCCGCATTTGTAAAATGGATCCGGCCCGGTGTCTTTTTGTCCAACGGGCCAAAACTGGCCCAGATGTGGATTGCGGATCTGGATTGGATCTGGGCCGGAGGTGGGCCAGAAGTGCTACAAAACTACTGCATTCGGCCCAAATGTGGCCCAGATACGGAATCCTTGTTTAGTTTTTAGGCAAATTTGGCCCAGATGCGGCCCAGATGCGGCATCCTCATTTCATTTTTAGGCGGATTTGGCCCAGGTCCGGCCCAGTAGAGTAAGTCGAATCTCAAAACGCGGCCCAGATCTGGTTCAAACCCGCAATACAGATATGTACAACAGGTCTAAATAGAGCACACACAAAATATCCACATAAGTTGTTGCTTAAAAACTGTTTATTCATGAGCAAAACAAATTCAAAAATGTTAAAAAGTTAAAATTGATAACAATGATAACATAACAACCTTAATAATAAAAGAAACTACAATTACCAGAGGTATGCATCATAAATACCATGATCTGCTTCTGTATGACAGTTTCAGTGTCTTTCAGTCATTTTAAGAGTCAGTCACAGCAGAGGAAAGCGACGTCCTCACTCATCTGTGATGAATCTCCAAATGCAGGACTGTCTGTGGCAGAGATTCACCTTAGCACTTTGTGGAAGATGTGAGGTTTCAAAGTCAACTTTTATTGTCAGAACTGCAATATGTACAGGACATAAACAGGATTGAAATTGCATTTCTCTCTCAGTCCCTCGGTGCAAAAGTAACCATTTAAACACTAAAACACTAAAACATTTAATAAACATAAGCATAAAATAGTAAAAGTGTAACACTGTCCTGACAGTTACACCAACACTAAAACACTAAACATTTAATGACATAAGCATAAAATGAAATGATAAAAGTGTAATACTGTCCTGAGTTATTGCATAGTAGTATAAAAAGTATATAAAGTGTATCTATAAAATAAACTGAAGGTTCTAGCATTGACATTTGCAAAGAGTGGCAAAGCAGCATATGAGTTAATGTACACAGTATATGTATGAGGTAGTTGATGTTGGTATAGAGGCAAAGTGGCATATGCAGTAAGGCACATAAGGCACATTGGGCATCCTTAAATAAGGCTAGTCAGAGAATACTGTATATGTATCAGCAGTAGTGTAGATATAAAAGTAGTGTAAATGTAAACAGTAGTAATAAATGTAAACAGTAGTAATAAATGTAAACAGTATTAATGTAAACAGTGAATATAAACAGTAGTATGACTATAGGCAGTAATGTAATACAAACAGTGCAAATATGAGAAGTAGTGCAAACTGAATGAGCACATGACTGAGAGTTTAGTGAATAACCCGTTTGATGACACAGAGTCCAGTGTTAAAATCTTTGTGTTGTGTGGTAATGTGTGAGAAAGTTTTTTGTGTTAAGGCAGTTCAAATGGGAGGGGAGGCAGAGCAGGCAGAGTGTTTAGCATCCTTACTGCCTGATGAACAGAGCTGTCTCTCAGTCTGCTGGTTCGAGCCTGGAGACTCCTCAGTCTCCTCCCTGAAGGCAACAGTCTAAAGCAGCTGTGTAGTGGGTGTGTGGGATCACCTGCCATGCAGTGGGCTTTCCGAGTGAGGCGTTTGCTGTGTAAGTCCTGCAGTGAGGGGAAGGAGGTGCCGACGATCTTCTCAGCTGCTCTCATGATGCGCTGGAGGCTCTTGCGGCAGGATGCAGTACATGCACCAAACCACACAGTGATGCAGCTGGTCAGGACACTTTCTATGGCACCTCTGTAGAAGGTGCACATGATGGGGGTTGAAGCTCCAGCCCTTTTCAGCTTGTGGAGAAAGTAGAGACGCTGGTGAGCCTTCTTGGCCAGTGCTGCAGTGTTCCTGCTCCAGGACAGGTCCTTTGAGACGTGCACTCCCAGGAACTTGGTGCTGTCTACTCTCTCCACTGCGGTGCTGTTGATGGTCAGAGGGGCATGTTGGGCATCCCTCTTCCTGAAGTCCACAACAATCTCCTTTGTCTTCTCCACGTTGAGAGTGAGATTGTTGTGTCCGTACCACAAGGCCAAGCGGCTCACCTCGTTCCTGTAGTCCGTCTCATCGTTGTTGCTGATGAGACCCACCACTGTTGTGTCGTCCGCAAACTTGATGAAGTGGTTGGAGCTGTATGATGGTGTGCAGTCGTGTGTTAGCAGGGTGAATAGAAGGGGGCTCAGTACACATCCTTGTGGGGTCCTCATTGCTAGCAACATTAGCATTTGGAGGTCAGACAGGAGCCTAAGAAAAGCACAAAGAAAAACAAGATTATAACCAGGCAATACCAAAAAACAATATAATAAAACAAAACAGCCAGCCACTAGGGAGCACAAGCCATTGTATCTCTTGTGCCGGTCCCAAGCCCGGGTAAATGGTGAGGGTTGTGTCAGGAATGGCATCCGATGTAAAACACTTGCCAAAACCATAATGCGAGTTCATCAAAGTGAAACCATACCAGATCGGTCGAGGCCCGGGTTAACAACGTCCGCCACCGGTGCTGTTGACAAACAGGGTGCCGGCGGAAATTGTACTACTGTTAGTCGAAGACGCCGAGGAGGAAAACGTGTCAGGAGACAGAGGGAGAGGAGGAAAGTGAAGAATGTAGGACTGAGGGTTGCAACTCTAAATGTGGGGACAATGACAGGCAAAGGTAGAGAGCTGGCTGACATGATGCAGAGAAGAAAGGTAGATGTTTTATGTGTCCAAGAGACCAAGTGGAAGGGCAGCAAGGCTCACAGTATTGGAGCAGGGTTTAAACTGTTTTACCATGGTGTGGATAGAAAGAGAAATGGAGTAGGGGTGGTCCTGAAGGAGGAGTTGGCAAAGAATGTAGTAGAGGTGAAGAGAGTGTCAGATAGGGTGATGTGTCTAAAGGTAGAAGTAGAAGGTCTGATGCTAAACATAGTAAGTGGTTATGCTCCACAGGTTGGATGTGATGAGGAGGAGAAAGATAAATTTTGGAAAGATTTGGATGAAGTGATAGAGAGTATTCCCAGGGAGGAAAGAGTGGTGATTGGAGCAGACCTGAATGGACATGTTGGTGAAGGAAACAGAGGGGATGAGGAAGTGATGGGTAGGTTTGGTGTCAAGGAAAGAAACCAGGAAGGACAGATGGTGGTGGATTTTGCCAAGAGAATGGAAATGGCTATAGTCAATACCTATTTCCAAAAGAGGGAGGAACATAGAGTGACCTATAAGAGTGGAGGAAGGAGTACACAGGTCGATTACATTCTGTGTAGAAGAGGAAACCTGAGAGAGATTGGAGACTGTAAGGTTGTAGCAGGGGAGAGCGTGGCCAGACAGCATCGGATGGTTGTGTGTAGAATGACTGTTGTTGCGAAGAAGAGAACAAGAGTAAAACCAGAGAAGAAGACCAAATGGTGGAAGCTAAAGAAAGAAGAATGTTGTGAGAAATTCAGAGACGAGCTGTTAAAGGCTCTGGGTGGTAAGAAAGAGCTTCCAAGTGACTGGGCTACTACAGCAACAGTAATTAGAGAGACAGGTAGGAAGGTACTTGGTGTGTCATCTGGACAAAGAATGGAAGATAAGGAAACCTGGTGGTGGAATAGTGAAGTGCAGGACGCCATTCAAAGAAAGAGATTAGCCAAGAAGAAATATGACTGTGAGAGGACTGAAGAGCGGAGACAGGAATATAAGGAGATGGGACATAGAGCAAAGAGGGAAGTAGCTAAGGCAAAGCAGAGGGCGTACAATGAGTTATATGGGAGACTGGACACTAAAGAGGGCGAGAAGGACTTGTACCGATTGGCAAGACAGAGGGATCAGGCTGGAAAGGATGTGCAGCAGGTTAGGCTTATTAAATATGGGAATGGGAATGTTCTAACAAGTGAGGAGAGTGTGATGGGAAGATGGAAGGATTACTTTGAGGAGCTAATGAATGAAGAGAATGAAAGAGAAAGAAGAGTGGAGGTAATAGAAACTGTGGACCAGGAAGTGGGAAAAATTAGTGAGGGTGAAGTCCGGAAAGCTCTGAAAAGAATGAAGAAGGGGAAGGCAGTAGGACCTGATGACATACCAGTGGAGGTTTGGAAATGCCTTGGAGAGATGGCAGTGAGGTTTTTGACTCAAATATTTAATGGAATATTTGAGGGTGAGAAAATGCCTGAAGAATGGAGAAGAAGTGTGCTGGTTCCCATTTTTAAGAACAAGGGTGATGTACAGAGTTGTAGCAACTACAGGGGAATTAAGTTGATGAGCCACACAATGAAGATCTGGGAGAGAGTTGTGGAAGGAAGGCTTAGACAAGAGGTGACTATCTGTGAGCAGCAGTATGGTTTCATGCCAAGAAAGAGCACCACAGATGCCATCTTTGCTTTGAGGATGTTGATAGAGAAGTACAGAGAGGGTCAGAAAGAACTCCATTGTGTGTTTGTGGATTTAGAAAAAGCATATGACAGGGTGCCAAGAGAAGAGGTGTGGTATTGCATGAGGAAATCTGGAGTGGCAGATAAGTATGTTAGACTGGTACAGGACATGTATGAGGACAGCAGGACAGTGGTGAGATGTGCTGTAGGAGTGACAGATAGCTTCAAGGTGGCGGTGGGATTGCATCAAGGATCGGCTCTGAGCCCCTTCTTGTTTGTTCTGGTGATGGACCGACTAACAGATGAGGTCAGGCAGGAATCCCCATGGACTATGATGTTTGCAGATGACATTGTGATCTGTGGTGAGAATAGGGAACAGGTGGAAGACAACTTGGAGAGGTGGAGGTATGCACTTGAAAGAAGAGGAATGAAAGTCAGCCGTAGTAAGACAGAGTACATGTGTGTGAATGAGAGGGAGGCGGTGGAACAGTGAGGCTACAAGGAGCAGAGGTCACAAAGGTGCAGGACTTCAAGTACTTGGGGTCCACTGTCCAGGAAAATGGGGAATGTGGTAAAGAGGTGAAGAAGAGAGTCCAGGCAGGATGGAGTGGATGGAGAAAAGTTTCAGGAGTGATTTGTGACAAAAAGGTGTCAGCAAAGGTCAAAGGAAAAGTTTACAAGACAGTGGTGAGACCAGCTATGTTGTATGGTCTGGAGACGGTGTCATTGACAAAAAGACAGGAGAAAGAACTGGAAGTAGCAGAAATGAAGATGCTGAGGTTCTCCTTAGGAGTGACAAGGATGGATAAGATCAGGAATGAGATCATCAGAGGTACAGCACATGTTGAACAACTGGGAGATAAAGTTAGGGAGGCCAGACTGAGATGGTTTGGACATGTCCAGAGGAGGGACAGTGGGTATATTGGTAGAAGGATGTTAGAAATGCAGCTGCCAGGAAAAAGACAAAGAGGGAGACCAAAGAGGAGATATATGGATGCAGTTAGAGAGGACATGGAGGTAGTTGGAGTGAGGACAGAGGATGCAGAGGACAGAGTGAGGTGGAGGAGGATGACTCGCTGTGGCGACCCCTGAAAAGGGAAAAGCCGAAAGAAGAAGAAGAAGAAGAATATAATAAAACAAAAACAAACAAACATAAGAAATTGTCATAACTTACGTGTGCATGTAGTCAGCTGGAGGCTCTCAACACATTTAGTCAAGTATTAGAGAATTCAGTGAGGCCTAGGTCAGAGGATATGGACATCAGAGATTGTAAAATAAATTCAAATCATGCAGGTAACAATTAATGAAGAACCCCAACTGACATAATTAGAAGTAAAAGCCAAAATACTGTATATAAAATGACCAATAAATACACTTGAAATGCATCAATTAAATTAAAAAAGGAGAACTTTACCTCATGTTTTATAATTTAATTTACCTTCATATTTATTTTTATGCTTTGTTCCAATAAACTTTACATACTGTTTTTAAAAACATATTTTTGTGTTCCTTTTTACTTGTATCTGCATTTGTGCCTCCCAATATTTATATTGTAAATATTTATTTATTTTATATTTATTCCCCCAAAAGTCTTTTTATTTCCATGTGTTTTTACACTTCTCTGTCACCCGTTTTTACTTCATCTTATGTATTTCTGTCTCATGATGTAAATAAGGTGGGCAGAGCTTCTTGGGTCAGCTCCACTTCTATTGGTCAAAAAAACAGGAAGGAGCAGGATCCATGTGTAGATCTACTGTGCATGAAGCAGAAATGCATAAGGTAAAGTCAAAACAGGAGACATAGAAATGTAAGACCCATTTAAAAAAGAAAAACTTGTGGGAAAAAAAATATAAACAATAATTGAATATAAACATTAAAAGGCACAAATGCATCTACAAGAAAAACAAAAATATATATTTTAAAAATACAGTAAAATGTAAATTATAAGCAGAAATATATAATTTATTGGAACTAACCTGGAAAATAAAAAGGTCAATTAAATTATATAACATGAAGTAAATTTCTCCTTTGTAATTTAATTTGTGCATTTTTAGTGTATTTATTAATTTATCAGTCCATTCATATACATGCTTTTACTTCTAATTATGTCAGTTTTGATCTTCCATAACAATGAACATACCAAACAATGGAAAACAAAAACCAAAGTAGCCAGCACTTACCCATTACAGGGTTGGCCTCACAGGTACTTCTTTGTGTACAACTGGATCCAGAAGCTTTAGGTATTTTTCTCCCAGACTAGCCGAGGGAAAAAAAAGACAATGTAGTACTGAAATGTGTGTGTATACAGTATTTAAATGTTAAAATTTACAGATTATACCTGACAACAGGTCCAGAGGAAAATGTTGGAGCAGGTAGGTGGGAGACCTTTAAAACAAAAGTACATTTACTCTTAAAGTACAAATGATATGGTTGCAGACGTACT
>JBBPBX010043219.1:14607-28021 GCA_038048925.1 Garcialebias charrua | reverse complement strand
TGGCGTTAGTTTCTGGTTTCTCTGTGAACGGTGAGGGAGGGTCGCCGCTGCGTCGACTTCAACGGACGAGAAAGAAAAAAATAAAAACAAAAAATAAATAAAAAAGTTTTTTTGAACTCTGTTCAGTGTGCCGTGCCCCGACGAGGCATGTGATATTGCAGGTTTATTTCTTATAGCACATGTTTTTTTTGTGAATTACATTTTTTGAAGACATTTTTATTATAATAATAATTATTATAATTGTATCTGCGCCATGTTAGTTCTGGTTATTTGTTATTTTTTCAAGATTCAAAATGTATTGTAAATGTTTCTAATAAAACAAAAATGAAATTCACTACAAGGAGAATGTGTTTTTTCTTGGAGACAAAGAGTCCTGATGGTTAAATTGATCCTTTGATAAGGACCATTAATATTTAATATCAGTAATCAGAGGAACAACATCGTTCGACAGCACTTTGCAAACATCTTAAATTACACTGGACATCAGAGGTTGTATCAAAGCTGGGTGATGGAACAGTAACAGTCTGCCCAGCTGCTCGCTTCAAACTGAAGAGACGTAAGAGATGAGCTATAACAAACAGAATTTATTTATACATGTGCAGTCCAAATATACATATATTCAAATAAAGTTTTAAAAAGTTCTAACCTACACCACCCAGCTGAAGTCTCATGAAGTGAACAGAAGTCTGTGCTGATCTGGAAACAACATCTGTATTCATAACCTTTGGGTTTAACCGAGCCCCTCTCAACGCTACAACCCGTTCATCATCTGCTAATCTATGAAGATGCTAACAAACCCAATCCTGGCTGCTGAACACCCCCCACCCCGCGGACAGGAAATAAAGACAAGTGAAAGCGAGGGCAGACCTCGGGGAGATCCCAGAAGACAAGAGACCTGATTCAGAGACAGGAGGAGGTGAGCAGGCAGTGGAGGATTTCATTTACAGTAAAACAGCCCATCTCGGGCACATCAGAGACCACAGGGCTGAGTGCCCTTGCTATCCCTGAAACATTATCCTCACCCATCCATCCCAGCTAGCAGGCAGCAGTGTGGGGTTGTCCATGCATTTAAATCTATTCTCAAATATTTCCCAGGACGAGGGGGGAAAGGGGAGAAACGGACATGAGCCGACGCAGTTTACCCATCCACCAGCTAGAACATCCCATTTAGAGGCGCCGCTGTGCAGAGCTCGCAGGAGCATGACTCATCCGTGGCGTACGGAGGGTGTGAAGAGAAGGAGAGGCTTCCGAACGCATCAGAAGACATCACAAACCACTTGTCACTCTTAGGGAGGGCTGTTGTTGCTCTGAGAGGACTGCTGGAGCAAAACTGACCGAATTCCATCACGTGCATTTAGAAAATAAAATTAAAAAAAGACTAGATAGGCAAAAGTATGAACAAGAAAACAATTATTCCTTTACAGTTGGGAGTGGAAAATCAAGCAAACCCTTCAACCAAACAAGACAATTTAGTGTTTCAATAAATACCGTGAAAAGGCACTGTTTTCTGATCATTTGAGTTTGGGGTGAACTAAGGACAGCGGTGACAGAAGGGTGTGATTCAGTCTTTGCAAAGTGGAGTTTTACCGTCTGATGAGCCAGAAACAGAAAGGAAAGGTTCACCTTTTTGTCAAACGTGACGATCTCAGGAAGATTTAATGAGATTAAGAGTGTCCAATTCATAACTGTCAATCAATTCTGATGATAAAGCTCGTTTAGAAAGCGCCGATACTAATCCTCCCTCACCACACATCCTGTCTATTCTTCTAATTTTATTTACTGTCCCTCATTAACACACACACACACCTACCCCCTCCCTCCACAGCTCACCCAGATAACAGACAACACCCAGTGAGAGCATCCTTGTGTACGTCTACCTGTCTCTCCCCTGCCCGTCTGCCTGCCTGTCTGTCTATCTGGCTGTTTCTGCGTTGAGGTGAAGGAGGTGAAGGAGGTCGTCAGCGGTGCCGGCTCAGTTGTTCTGGCAGCAGGAACCCTTACTGGAGCTCTGGGTGGGCTCGACTGTGATGGGTACCACGTTGGACGCAGGCGAGAAGTCGGAGTTGGTGTGCCCGGACATCTGCCTCTGCGACACGATGTTGTAGATGGCTGCAACAGAGCGAGGAGACGCCATCAATACGAGGAACACGGGGACATATTGTGATCAAAAAAGGCGTTTAATACAGAACAACTGGACTTTATTTGTTACAGAAAACGTTTCGCTTCCCATCCGGGGAGCTTCATCAATTCAATGAGCAGCATGTGAAAACGAAGCTTTTAAAGGGCTGACAGGAAGCACACACACATCTACTGTATGTAAATTGACAAATCACACCGACATATTGTGATCAAGACAAACAGCATGGCAAAAACTGAACAACAACTGTTGTATCCAGACTCCTGGCAGCCCTGGAGGATTCTTTCCACCCTAAACTGGCAACGTTAGATCGTGTGGAAGAATCGTGCCTGCAGTTTGGCGTTTCATGCAGCTACAGCTAAAACAGAAACAAAATGAAGCGTCGGGTCATCTGCACACCGAGGAAACGGTCAAGTTTGAGTTTTTATACACTCAAATCAAAGCGCACGCCTATATTACTTCAGGTTTATTTCTCCCCCTTCAGGACGTTTGTACGTGTCGTTTTGTTGAGCTGCGCCTCAGAGGTCCTCTGTGGCGGTCAGCCGATCCATTTCAGGGGAATTTGACTGGTGGAAACATTACTGAACTGCTGCTGCAACTTCCCTTTAAACCACATCTCAAAAAAAATAAAAAAAAACATTTCCTGAAACCAAAGGAAGAACCACGCAGCAAGAACATCCAGAGCAAATCAAGAGTCATGACCGTCGAGTGGCAAAATTATGACTAAAACCAACGTAAAGATAAAAAGCCACCAGGATGACCCTCTGACCTGCGCCGTCTTCTGCTACGTGAGCGACGTTCCCTCTGCTCCACTGGGTCTAAAGTTCAGCTCTTACTGGTCTGCTAATGCACAGCTTTTCCTGCCTTAACGAGCCAATTAGCAGCATTAACTCAATAGTGCTTGTTGGATTGTTTTTCTTATGAATTAAAAAGCAGATAAAGCTGGGGAGAGGAGGGAACGGTTGAAATGAGATGGTTCAGTGAATTAAACGTGAAGCAGGAGCAGAACTTAAGCAAACAGCAAGTGGCTCATGCTGACTGATGAACCGAAGGGCACCTTAAAGTGTCTGTGACATCATTTTTGAACTTTGCATATAGTAACACAACATAAATATCTTGTATCATTCAACTATGTTAGTTTTAGCAAACAAAATGATATATTAATGAAAATTCCTTTCAAAGCGAGTTTAAAATTAAAAACCGTGTTTCTTCACGGGACATCTGACTACACGCGAATGCAACATCTGTGACGTAGGAGGGAGAACGTCTTTAGAACGCCCCTTTTACATATTCATGGTGGACAATAAATGAGTAATCTAAGTGAAGATTTGAGCGATTTGTCTTCAGTTTGGGAAGCAGAAAGTTAGATGAACAAGAAACAGCAGGTTCTAATTTAGGTCTGCACCCGTATTTATTTGAGTCTTACCTTTTCAGGAAGTGAGGGAGCTCCGAGGGGGCAGCTTTGTTTATTCCATTCTTGAGGAAGGTTGACATCTTTTGGGAAAGTGAAAAGGCTCACTTGTTCACTGATGATATTAGAACACCCAAATGCGACACAACGTAACGGCATTTTTCAAGTTATACAAAAAAAAAAGGCGATCTGGCAGAGAATGAATATGCGTTATCATGGTAAACGCAAACTGAGGTTCCTACTCCTACGTCACAGATGTTGCATTTGCGTGTAGTCGGATGTCCCGTGAAGAAACACGGTTTTTAATTTTAAACTCACTTTGAAAGGAATTTTCATTAATATATAATTTTGTTTGCTAAAACGAACATAGTTGAATGATACAAGATATTTATGTTGTGTCATAAATATGCAAAGTTTAAAAATGATGTCACAGACACTTTAAGTGGAAGCCCCCCTCACGGTTGGGTTGTCCCTTCAGGGGCTGCTTGAGCATGGACCTTACCAAGCTCCGCCCACAGGGCCGCGTTTCATTGGCTAATACCCATAACACGTCACAGCGCAGCTTCCACGTGCGTGCCGGTCTCACAAAACAAACGCTACGGTAGCGTTTGTGAGACCGGCACCACATGCTACTTACATTGCTAGCTAGCATACGTGCAGATTTTTTCTGCGTCAGGGCTGGAAAAATGCTCCTCCACCGTCAGTGGGGTATCTGTACAGGAGATGTCAGGTACCCTGACCGTATTTGTGGAAGTAAAATTCACCGTTTCCCTATATGTGAAACTGAATGCCTTGCTTGGATCAAAGCTTGTGCACGACCACAAAACTGAACAATTATTTCTTTCACCAGCAGAGAAGGGTTGACCTGCTTTTGAAACCTGCTAGTTAACAACACGCGGTCACGATGAGAGAAAGCCACAGTTCACTGAACGTCCTGGAAGTTGGGAAGAAACAGCTCTGCTAACGCCACATGAGCTAGCTAACACAACGAGCTCTACTGTCGATTTCACCTAAAACTGCACAAAATCGTGACACGAAGGCTGGATTTTAACTAACACACCGGACGGCTGAGCTCGTTAGCCCTCACAAAAGTCGCTGTCGGCGTGTTTAGCAGCTAAAGCAGCAACGGCTAACCAACCACTTAAGGAATGAATGGAGATTACAGTTAGCATTAGCTTTGCGACCAAGGCACACAAACTTTTGCCAACAATAGAAATCGCTGATTTCAAAAGTAACCCTCAAAACCATGAATGCCTGACTTACCCAGCCTTGCAGGACAATAGGCATCAGTGATCCTGTCCACAGCTGTAATAATGCTGAGCCTGAGCGTGTGAGGAGCTGATGTTTTCCCCATCAGACGGTAGCATTAGCGGTGACGCGCACGCTGTTTGGAGGCATCGCGTGGATCAAACAACTTGATAACGTCCAAAAAAAAAAAAACATGAACTTGTTGGTTCCCCTGTCCATTGTCATGGCTGATATTTTGTTGGAATCTGGCAGAAATGATACACTATTCGACTCAAAAATACCCTGCAGTCAGTCGACGCCATGTTTTCCATTGACACCAAAGCTGCGCTTGGGAGACGTGCAGCCATGTTGGAGCTTAGGGGGCGTTTCTGGGCGGAGCTTGGTAAGGTCCATTTTCAGTAGCTTCCCCCCCATGTTATAAAATGTCAAATAAATACATTTAAACCTCCATTTGTCAGAGTGGATAAGAAGCTCCTGGGGAGAGTCCTCGTAGACGTTTGCGTGAGAAAACATGGGAGAAAGTGGATTTATGGAACAGAACAAAATTAATCTGTGACCTCAAAGTCCAGCACTTATTGGTCTTCTTCAGGAACAATTCATATTTCTATCCCAGGAGGGATTAACCTGTCTAAATAAAGGTTGAATGAATGAATATTCAACAGTGCTCCACACCAGGAAACACGTCAGAGGTGGATGCAGATGATCAGGTGGAATTTGCTGCCATCTAGTGGCCCATGCCAATAAAGACCAAAATGTGAATGGAAAGATAAAGTGCAAAACCCCAGCTTTTAAATTGCTGANTAAACAGATCAGCAGCAACATGAAACAGATCAGCAGCAACATGAAACAGATCAGCAGCAACATGAAACAGATCAGCAGCAACATGAAACAGATCAGCAGCAACATGAAACAGATCAGCAGCAACATGAAACAGATCAGCAGCAACATGAAACAGATCAGCAGCAACATGAAACAGATCAGCAGCAACATGAAACAGATCAGCAGCAACATGAAACAGATCAGCAGCAACATGAAACAGATCAGCAGCAACATGAAACAGATCAGCAGCAACATGAAACAGATCAGCAGCAACATGAAACAGATCAGCAGCAACATGAAACAGATCAGCAGCAACATGAAACAGATCAGCAGCAACATGAAACAGATCAGCAGCAACATGAAACAGATCAGCAGCAACATGAAACAGATCAGCAGCAACATGAAACAGATCAGCAGCAACATGAAACAGATCAGCAGCAACATGAAACAGATCAGCAGCAACATGAAACAGATCAGCAGCAACATGAAACAGATCAGCAGCAACATGAAACAGATCAGCAGCAACATGAAACAGATCAGCAGCAACATGAAACAGATCAGCAGCAACATGAAACAGATCAGCAGCAACATGAAACAGATCAGCAGCAACATGAAACAGATCAGCAGCAACATGAAACAGATCAGCAGCAACATGAAACAGATCAGCAGCAACATGAAACAGATCAGCAGCAACATGAAACAGATCAGCAGCAACATGAAACAGATCAGCAGCAACATGAAACAGATCAGCAGCAACATGAAACAGATCAGCAGCAACATGAAACAGATCAGCAGCAACATGAAACAGATCAGCAGCAACATGAAACAGATCAGCAGCAACATGAAACAGATCAGCAGCAACATGAAACAGATCAGCAGCAACATGAAACAGATCAGCAGCAACATGAAACAGATCAGCAGCAACATGAAACAGATCAGCAGCAACATGAAACAGATCAGCAGCAACATGAAACAGATCAGCAGCAACATGAAACAGATCAGCAGCAACATGAAACAGATCAGCAGCAACATGAAACAGATCAGCAGCAACATGAAACAGATCAGCAGCAACATGAAACAGATCAGCAGCAACATGAAACAGATCAGCAGCAACATGAAACAGATCAGCAGCAACATGAAACAGATCAGCAGCAACATGAAACAGATCAGCAGCAACATGAAACAGATCAGCAGCAACATGAAACAGATCAGCAGCAACATGAAACAGATCAGCAGCAACATGAAACAGATCAGCAGCAACATGAAACAGATCAGCAGCAACATGAAACAGATCAGCAGCAACATGAAACAGATCAGCAGCAACATGAAACAGATCAGCAGCAACATGAAACAGATCAGCAGCAACATGAAACAGATCAGCAGCAACATGAAACAGATCAGCAGCAACATGAAACAGATCAGCAGCAACATGAAACAGATCAGCAGCAACATGAAACAGATCAGCAGCAACATGAAACAGATCAGCAGCAACATGAAACAGATCAGCAGCAACATGAAACAGATCAGCAGCAACATGAAACAGATCAGCAGCAACATGAAACAGATCAGCAGCAACATGAAACAGATCAGCAGCAACATGAAACAGATCAGCAGCAACATGAAACAGATCAGCAGCAACATGAAACAGATCAGCAGCAACATGAAACAGATCAGCAGCAACATGAAACAGATCAGCAGCAACATGAAACAGATCAGCAGCAACATGAAACAGATCAGCAGCAACATGAAACAGATCAGCAGCAACATGAAACAGATCAGCAGCAACATGAAACAGATCAGCAGCAACATGAAACAGATCAGCAGCAACATGAAACAGATCAGCAGCAACATGAAACAGATCAGCAGCAACATGAAACAGATCAGCAGCAACATGAAACAGATCAGCAGCAACATGAAACAGATCAGCAGCAACATGAAACAGATCAGCAGCAACATGAAACAGATCAGCAGCAACATGAAACAGATCAGCAGCAACATGAAACAGATCAGCAGCAACATGAAACAGATCAGCAGCAACATGAAACAGATCAGCAGCAACATGAAACAGATCAGCAGCAACATGAAACAGATCAGCAGCAACATGAAACAGATCAGCAGCAACATGAAACAGATCAGCAGCAACATGAAACAGATCAGCAGCAACATGAAACAGATCAGCAGCAACATGAAACAGATCAGCAGCAACATGAAACAGATCAGCAGCAACATGAAACAGATCAGCAGCAACATGAAACAGATCAGCAGCAACATGAAACAGATCAGCAGCAACATGAAACAGATCAGCAGCAACATGAAACAGATCAGCAGCAACATGAAACAGATCAGCAGCAACATGAAACAGATCAGCAGCAACATGAAACAGATCAGCAGCAACATGAAACAGATCAGCAGCAACATGAAACAGATCAGCAGCAACATGAAACAGATCAGCAGCAACATGAAACAGATCAGCAGCAACATGAAACAGATCAGCAGCAACATGAAACAGATCAGCAGCAACATGAAACAGATCAGCAGCAACATGAAACAGATCAGCAGCAACATGAAACAGATCAGCAGCAACATGAAACAGATCAGCAGCAACATGAAACAGATCAGCAGCAACATGAAACAGATCAGCAGCAACATGAAACAGATCAGCAGCAACATGAAACAGATCAGCAGCAACATGAAACAGATCAGCAGCAACATGAAACAGATCAGCAGCAACATGAAACAGATCAGCAGCAACATGATGTGATTATTCTGGTTATTTATTCATGAGTCTAACAGCCTCAGGGTAGAAGCTGTTCCTCAGTCTAGTGGTTCTACACTTAATGCTCCTCAACCTCCTTCCTGAGGGGAGTGGGGCAAAACGTGTGTGCTGGGTGAGTGTGGTCCTTCATGATGCAGGTGGCTCTCTTCCTGCATCTGGAGGTGTAAATGTCTGTGATGGTGGGGAGACTGACTCCAACATCTTCTGTGCAGCCTTCACCACTCTCTGCAAAGCTTTTCTTTCTGCAGCTGTGCAGCCTCCATGCCACACGTTGATGCTGGAGCACAGGATGCTCTCCACTGCACACCTGTAGAAGGAGGTGAGGACTGGGCTACTCAGACCAGCTCGTCTCAGCCGTCTGAGAAAGTAATAATAATAATAATAATAAACTTTAATTGTATAGCACCTTCCTTCCTACAATGCCTTGCATTGACCAAGTGCTTAACAGGACAGAAATAAGAACAATAAATCAGTGAAAGTAAAAATAAAAACAGCAGCAATAAAAGGACAATAAATAAGTTCTTTCTTACTCTTTGACTTTAAACAACGTTGATTAATTATGGAATTAGTTGCACTGGCAACTCTAAATCTTTTTAATTTTAAGGTTCTAGGTTATCCTAATATTTATTACTTAGCTATAGAACATTTGAATGAGGGCTCAACTTTAAAGGCATACATCAAGTTTTTAGCTAAACCATTTATTCAACTCTCACATTGTAACACGTATATTTTTCATTCACATTACAACTCATTTTTATACTTTTCCACCAAGAAATCAAAGTTTATGCTTTCCTTCTTTAACATAAGTGAAATACATTTTGGTGGCTGTGGTAGCTCAGTGGTCAGTGCTACAGTCTTCTGATCCCTGAGGCTGCAGGTTTGAGCCCAGATTAGAGTTGCATTCGGACATAAAAAGTCCGGCCTTTTTTTCTCTCTCTTCCAAACCCACCTAGATCTGAGCATTTAACTGTAATTACATGTCTGAAGCCGAGAAAAACATTTTTGATTAAGCTTTTACTGCTTTTGTAAGCAAATCAGTTTGCCATGATAGTTTCAAAAACATATTTCAAAGAAAAGAAGAAGATATAAGATTTCTTGTTTCACCAAATGGATTTTAACATACAAAATGAATAGCCTAAAAAAATTAACTCTGGAGATAGGCTATTATATAAATGAACAAAAATATTTTTAGAGCAAAATTATTTGGAAAAACATAGAACAAGGCTATTATATTTGAACGCGCTGCTCACTTCAGCTTTTGTAGATGCTGCTACTTCCGTCACCGCAGATGACAGCAAGTGATGCACGCGGCCAGTCATCAGGTGATACATCTGACGCTTAACAGGACATTTTTTACCTCTTTCAACCGGACGGTCCAACCTGCCTCCTCCTCTACAAGTAGATAACACAATTTTATATTTTGCATTCTTATAGTTTTCTTTGTGCTTTATGAATCGTAAAACCACATAAAAAGCCAGAGACCAACCCAGCCCGCCCATCTAGCACATTATTTTGCCCGGGTTATAAATGACAGCTCTAACCCAGGTTGTGTCAGTAAAGACATCCACAGTAAAGCAATTATCAAATATTTTATATAAGTTCACTCAGTGCGGTGATCTTTAAAGAATGGAGCGGCTGAAACAACAACAACAAAACAGTGAAATGGATTTTAGACAGTCTTTAAATTCAGAACTCTAAGTTATAATAAAACAAACCCCCATTGTGATTGGATGAAACACAGAGTCCTCAATACTGCACAAGCTGCACTGATCTGTCTATTGATCTCCCATTATTCTCCCTCAGCAAAACCCCAAATAATTGAACTCCTACACTTGAGGCACAACCTCACTCCCAATCCAGAGAGGGCATTCCACCCTTTTCCACCTGAGGACCATGGCCATGGAGGTGCTGATCCTCATCCCAGCTGCTTCACACTCACACAGCTGAGCGCTCACAACACGATGACACCGACAGTTTATATTAAACTATATCAAGTGGTGCAAATTGCAATGTTTGCTCCGGTAGTTTTTCCACATGTATTGATTTGCAAATCTGAAATCCAGGTACACACTTGATGTAAACAAAGAATCAGAATCCATGAAAACTATGGAAACTTGAATCATGGTTACCTACATTAGACTGGAATTATCTGTAGGTGCAGAATCGAACAGTCCCTGATTTTAAATCTCTCCTAAACGCACCTGCATTCACTGACATTTAACACAGGGTGATCTGATTTATAATCCCATTGTTTCTGACTGTGTTTTTTATATTTTATTTTTGATGCTTTTAAGTTTTTAACTTGATGCCGTGATTTTGTTCTTAAGCACTTTGGTAACAGTTTCTGTTTTAAATGTGCTTTAAAAATAAATCTGACTTGACTGAATGCAAAAAAACGGAACAAGAACGAGGAAGACAACTGTCAAGAGAAAATATGGAGGATGAAAGACAGATCAGCATTCTAACACACAAAAATTATTCTAGACTAGGTCATTTAAATCTACACATGAGCATGCATCAGGGTATTAAATCTACACAGTTTACTCAACAAATCTGAGCATCAATTCTAGGGATGGGGCCGATCCGATCCAGTATCCGTATCGGTATCTGATACCAGCATAATTTAAGTATCGGATATCGGATCCAACCTGCCGATATTTCCGATCCAGCTTCAAAGAGCTTGTTTAGTGGTTAAGGGGAGTGTTTTTTGTTGTCTTTCCCATCATGCTTAGCAGTTTTTTAGTTTTTCCAGCTGCACCATGAGTGAGGAGGACATGTGTGTGGTATAGACCTGCCTCTTGTGTGCTGTTAAAGTTTGTGGGTTTCTTGTTGTAAGGCTCAAGAGTGTCTTCATTGGGTGTATCTCACACAATGTTAAAATGAATAGTCTCAGTACAAAAATTTCATTATACAGATTCATATACCTGAACAGTATCGGATCGGGAAAGTATCGGTATCGGTCGATACACAGTTTTTAAGTATCGGTATCGGATCGGAAGTGAGAAATGTGGATCGGTGCATCCCTAATCAATTCATACACGTCTCACAGAAACAGCTCTTCCATGGACATCTCCACTGTCACTTTGGCGTTTCTGTGGGAAAACAAAACACGTCGTGAACTGATTATAAATGTAACATATGGACACATTAGCCACAGAGTTATTAAAATGTCTGATGATTTTGTTTATTTTATTTGTTTATTTTTTTTTAGGATAAAATCAGAGGAAGAACTGCTGGGACCGACTTTCTATTTGGAAAAAAGCATCCCTTTGGTTTTATCAGCATTTAGGACAAGTGTGAGATGGAACAAATCTGACTGGATGATGTCAAAAGCGGATTGCAAAAGCTGGAAAGCCTTAGCAACTGTTTTAGCTCGACAGTAAACAACTGTATCATCAGCATAGAAATGTAAGGATGCATCAGGGATGCTCTGACCTACATTAGCTATATAGATTGTAAAGAGGGTTGGTCCTAAGACTGAGCCTTGTGGTACACCATTTTTAACTGTTAAATAACTGGAAGAAGTACCGTTATGTTGAACACATTGCTTCCAATCCGAAAGACAGTTAGAAAACCAACCATGGTGTGATCTGAGAAACCGATTTCTGAGAGCTTATGACACAAGATGTTATGATCCACTGTGTCAAAAGCGTTAGATATACAGTATAGAAGCTTTAGATATTTTAATATTTCATAATAAGCTCCCTCCTCTCTTTCGTTATCCTCAGCACTCTCCCTCCCTTCCCCCAGATTTTCCTCCTCCTCCTCCTCCTCCTCTCCTTTGTGCGCACCAGGCTCTCCTCCTATTCGCTCTGTGCGCTCACAGCCTCGGTGTGGCTCGTGTCTCTGCCTCCTCCTGTGCGTAAGAGCGCGCAGATGGATGAGTAGGGGTGATGCTGTTCTGAGAACGCGCAGTCTGCGCCTCGCTGGACCGGACGCGTATATGCGCAGCACAAAGGATTAGGTTTAGACCAAACTCAGTCCACGGAGATTTAATTTTTGTTTCACCCTTTTTTTTTTTTTTTCTTTTACACACCCCCCTCTTTTTTTTTTGGTATGATGACATTTGGCTGAAGATGCTCCTCAGTGTGGATGACGGCGCGCTCCTCTCCGGGTGGATTTTTCCGGACCACTCGAGTGTTTGCGCGTGAAGTTGGACGGGGGTCACCAAGGCGCAGCGATGAGGGGGACATACTTTCTCCTCGCCTTCCTGCTGCTCAAACTTATGGCTCTGGTGTGCAAGGCGGACGGGGAGCCCGGACTGCTGGGGGGCTTCGTCATGATCGCCACCTCCAACGGCTCCCGGGAGGAGGAGAGCGCGTCGGAGGAGACGCCGCACACCGAGGACAGGTGTCGTGGTTACTACGACGTCATGGGCCAGTGGGACCCGCCGTTCATCTGCAAAACGGGCAACTACCTGTACTGCTGCGGCACCTGTGGCTTCCGCTTCTGCTGCTCCTTCAAGCAGTCGCGCCTGGACCAGAGCGTGTGCAAGAACTACGACACCCCGGTGTGGATGAAGACCGGGCAGACCCCGTACAAGAAGATGAACAAGCTGCACGACAGCACGAGGGACAAGACCAACCTGATCGTCTACATCATCTGTGGAGTCGTGGCCATCATGGCCCTGGTGGGGATTTTCACCAAACTGGGCTTGGAGAAAGCCCACCGACCCCAGAGGGAGAACATGTACAGGTGAGCACGCACACACCTGCAGCATGAGCATGTGTGCTCCTTCACATCACTGGGAAAAACTAAAACACACCAACACGCGCCTTAAATACATTAAGCGCATCTCTCGCGCGCACGCACAGACTGTGGTTACCAGGCAACCAAACTTCTGACATCTTCTGACTCTTGTGTGGTTGTGGAGCTGCAGGTCTTCTCTCCATGGCGGGTGTGTGTTCCCACAACCTGAAGATGGGGTTTCTCCTTCAAAGTGTGACCCCAGTTCAAGAACATCTGTTCATCCCAGTTGCACCACAGCTTCATAACAACAGGAGCTTGATTCATAAACTGAAGA
>JBBPBX010043218.1:6960-28021 GCA_038048925.1 Garcialebias charrua | reverse complement strand
ATCATTGAGCCCATGAACAGTATACGTAGAGAAACAGACTTTATAAACGAACATGCACAAATATGGTCCCTGTATGTGTTCACAATCACCACTTTAATTATCAATGTCAGTCATGGGAAATAAACCCAGAGGGATTAATCAGACAGACACATTTCACACTGCAGATTGAAGCAGCTTGTTTTATGTGTTTTTTGGTCACACATGTCTGCTTTTCCAATCACAAGAAATAAATAAGCTGCATGAACATCATAAAAGAAACAACAACAAGCAAACAAAAAAAATGGCTAAGTTAAAACGAACAAGATGGGGTCGAGTAACCACAAACTTGGAATTATTATTCCTAGGTATTTAATATAGTCTGTTTGCCATGATAGATCATATTTTTTCTTGATTTCTTCTGGAGGACTGTAATTGTATTTAAGTAGTCGAGTTTTACTTATATTTATTTTGTATCCTGATAAGACACCAAAGCGTTCAAACGACTGCATTAGTTTAGGTAGAGAGCTTGTTGGTTGTCCCAGAAAAATTAAAATATCATCTGCATAACAGGCTAATTTGTGTTCTTTCCCATGTACAGTGATACCCCTTATTTCATTGTTTTGTCTTATATATTGAGTGAGTGGTTCTAGGTATAATGCAAATAACAATGGTGAACATGCACAGCCTTGCCTTGTACCTCTTTCCAAAACAAAGCTGTTTGATAAGCATCCATTAATTTTTATTCTAGCAGTTGGTTTTTCATATAGTGCCTGTATGGTTTTAATTATTTTTTCATTTATGCCAAATTTACGTAGAACTTGATAGAGGAAACTCCAATTCACAGAGTCAAACGCCTTTTCTGCATCAATACTGATTACCATCGCTGCTCTTTTTTCTTTTTGAATATGATTTATAATGTGTAGTGTCCGTCGTATATTATCTTGTGTTTGACGTTCTCGTATAAAGCCAGTCTGGTCATTATGTATCAAGTTTGGTAAAAACTTGTCTAATCTTCTGGCCAGGATGGAAGTAAATAATCTATAATCTATGTTGAGAACTGATATTGGTCTATATGATCCACAGTCTAATTTGTCTTTGTTTTCTTTAGGGATGGCAGAAATCACTGCTTCCTTCCAGCTGGGCGGTGTTTCCCATTTATTCAATGCCCAATTCAATGTAGGAAGCATCACTGGTATTAACTCTTCTTTTAATTCCTTATACCATTCTGCTGTGTAGCCATCAGATCCTGGTGATTTATTTAACTTAAGTCTACTAATGGCTTCTTTTAACTCCTTTTCTGTTATGTCCTCAACCATTTTCTTATTTTGTTCTTCATTTAATGTAGGTAATTCGAGAGAGTCCAAAAAGTTTTGTATTTCCGCCATGCTACCTCCTCCCCTTTTAGAATAAAGCTTCTTATAAAATGTTTCAAATGCAGTCTGGATTTCATTTAATCTGTTTTTTATTATATTCGTATCTGAATCTCTAATTTTGTGGATTGTGTTCTGAGCTATTTTCTTTTTAAGTTTCCAAGCAAGAACCTTCATTGATCTGGATCCACCTTCATAGTATCTTTGTTTGAGAAATAATAGTTTTTTTCTTTATTTCGTGTGTAGTTAACTCATTAATTTCGTACCTTGTTTTTGTAATTTCATTCCATAACTGTAACCTTATCTGTTGTTATTTTGTGTTTTTCCTCTAATTCTCCTAATTGTTTCTGTAGTTCTTCTAATTTATTATTTCTCATTTTTTTCTTATATGAGGATATAGCTATAATTTTTCCTCTCAGGACAGCCTTTAGAGCGTCTGCTACTTTTCCTTTTAAATACCATTTTATTTTCACTTGTTAATTTTTTTCTCAATTTGTACACATTCTTTATGATTGTCTATTGTTGTCTTTGTTGTCCACTGTTGTCATCACTTTTTGTTAAAATCAGGTCTCTTGTAAATGAGTCCTCAAGACTCAATGGGATTAACCTGCATAAATAAAGGTTGAACGAATGGATATAGAGGGCTGAACATTTCTCACTTCACTGAGCTACATGCACCACATCACTCAGTTTGGGTAGATGGACCAGTCTCTGTCTGACGGACCTGTTAGGTTTGAAATGCACCAAGATGTTGTGTTGTCTGACTTGACAAAAACCAACCAAAAAAAAAACTGTTAAAATATATAAGTTTGAAGAGAGTTTTTGGTGCTTTTCCTTCAAAGTGTTATCCAATGGCGTAGAGCAAGGCTATTCAACTAAATAGTTCAGGGGAGCACCGTTACTGAAAGTCACAAGCTCAGGGGCTGGATATCCAGCTGTTATTATCATTAGGTAAGTTTGTTTTACGGTTTAAAATATAGTTTTTATTTAAAAATGAACCCATTGGTTGGCAGAACTGAGCTCACCCGTGGGCCTGATTTGGCCCCCAGGCCAATAGCCCTGGCATAGAGTTCTAATGACAGGAAGTCTGTTCCAATGGGTGACGAGAGTCAAAAAGAAGGTCTGGATCAGTGTGGGTTGGTTTTCTGTCTAGACGTCAATCTGCTTCCATCTCATTCTTTGTGCACATTCTACAACAACAGCCTCACCAACATCCTTAACTCTGTTGCTCCTTTGAAAACTCGGACTGTTTCCTTCTCCAACTCTGCACCCTGGTTCACTCCAGCACTCCGTTCCCTGAAAACCAAAGGTCGGCGGCTAGAGCGTCTCTATAAAAAAATCCAGTCTCACAATTCACAAGGAACTCTATGCAAACCACCTCATCCATTACAAGAACAGTATTTCTCAAGCCAAATCCAACTACTTCTCTGACATCATCAGTTCCAATGTTGGCAATTCAATGACATTGTTCTCTCTCCTCCACTGTTCTGTCTCATCGCCCAACTCCCTACCCTCTCACATGGTTTCCACAGAATTTTGCAACTCCCTGATGACATACTTCAATGAAAATATTATTTCAATTCATAAATGCCTTGGACCAAATACTGCCCCCAGCATCTATTTTGAACTCCCCACTCCCTCCTCCCTCCCTTTCTCTGTCTTCTCCCTCCCCTCTGCTGATGACATTGCTGACATTATCAGCAAGTCTAAGTCCTCATCCTGTCAACTTGATCCATTTCCCACAGTTCTTGTTAAATCCTGTCTCCCGTCTCTGCTCCCTATCATCACCAATATCATCCACTCCTCCCTAACCTCTGGCATTGTTCCCACAGCCTTCAAATCTGTTGCCATCACCCCAATCATCAAGAAACCAGGTCTTGACTTTACCAACTTCAGTAATCTACGTCCGATCTCCAATCTGCCCTTTATTACCAAGGTTCTTGAAAAAGCTGTTTCTAGTCAACTTCACTCACACCTGTCCAACAATAACATTTATGAAGAGTTTCAATCTGGTTTTCGCCCCCACCATAGCACCGAAACAGCTCTAATAAAAATTACTAACGACCTTCTTCTTGCTGCTGACTCTGGTCTTCTGTCCATCCTCATTCTTCTTGATTTAAGTTCTGCCTTCGACACCATCTGTCATTCTATCTTCCTCAACAGAATAACCTCCATTGGCATCTCAGGTACTCCTTTAGACTGGTTCAACTCTTATCTCTCCAACCACACTCAATTCATTCAGATTAAATCCTTCCGTTCCCAGTCCTCCCCCGTCTCCACGGGTGTCCCCCAAGGCTTTGTCCTCGGACCCCTCCACTTCATCATTTACCTCTGAAGCCTGAAATACACCTGAGCGTCCTCAGGTACGCCACTCTACGCGTACATTTTGTGCGCATGTGTTTTGCTGCTATACTTCAGAAACTATCAGCTTTCAAACGCTCGCGTTCTCCTTGTTGTAATATGAGCAGCTGCACACGGAGGGGACTCAACTGAGCTCACTGATTGGTCACTTGCTGACACGCCTACTGAAATGATTGACAGCTTTCAGTCAGCTCATGTAGCTCGCTGAAGACCGCGGCGGTGTTCTGATGCGGTGTTTCTACTATATATGTTATAAAAAGTTCTCTCAGAAATAAAAATAATAACAGGGAGTGCTTTTCCTGCAGCACACAGCCCACCAGGGATATTTAAAACATTGCGCACCCAGGTAGGACCTGAATTCATTCATTTCATTCATGGAGTGAACGGAGGAAGAAGTGATTACTTGACTTTAGGCAAAAAAACAAAAGAAAAGGCCCGATCAGCGATAAAGAAGGGGAATTTATTTCATTTGTGTAACATACAAAACAGTCCGGCGCCGGGGAAGTTTATGGTCAGACACCGCGCATCGCGCACGCGGACGTAAAAAAAAAGCTTTGCGCGTATGTGCCCTGAGGGGCTACGCGGGGCTACACTTTTGCCTTGACGTACGTACGTTGCGTATAGGCGTATCGTGAGAATGCTCAAGTGTATCTCTGCCTTTACCTCTAGGTCACATCTTCCGGAAATACGGCATCCATTTCCACTGTTGTGCTGATGACACACAGCTCTACTTGTCTACAAAACCAAACTACACCCACCCACCCTCTATCCTCACCGACTGTCTCATTGAGCTAAATCACTGGTTTTCTAACAATTTCCTTCAACTAAAAAGTAACAAAACAGAAATAATTCTCGTTGGTACCAAAAACTCTATTTCAAAATCAGAACATCTTCTCGTCCCCCTTAACAACTCTCTGCTATCCCCCTCCCCTCAGGTCAAGAGTCTCGTGTCATCTTCGACACCACTCTCTCCTTCACCTCACACATCAACAATGTTACTCGGTCTGCCTATTTCCACCTCCGAAATATTAACCGTCTCCGTCCTTCTCTCACACCCCGCTCCACAGCCATCCTTGTGCACAGTCTTGTGACTTCCCGTATTGATTACTGCAACTCCCTTCTCTATGGCCTCCCTAACAAATCTCTCCACAAGTTACAGATGGTCCAGAACTCAGCTGCCCGTGTCATCACTCAAACCTCCTCCTATAACCACATCACTCCTGTCCTGCAGCAGCTCCACTGGCTCCCGGTTAAATCACGCATCATCTTCAAAATTCTACTTCTCACGTTCAAAGCTATCCACAACCTTGCCCCTCCTTATCTATCTGACCTCCTACAAATCTCCATCCCATCACGCTCTCTCAGATCCTCCTCTTCGCTACATCTCCATGTACCCTCTGCCCGCCTCTCCACCATGGGGAGCAGGGCCTTCACCTGCTCTGCCCCTCACCTCTGGAACGCTCTACCGCCAGACCTTCGAAACACCACCTCCCTTTCCCTGTTCAAGACTGCTCTGAAAACACATCTCTTTAGACTTGCTTATCATTAATTGTACTAAATGTATTTTAAATTATTTTGTATTTTATATTCTTTATGTATTTTATATTTCAATTTGTTGCTGCTGATGTTTGAACTGTGTTTGTTAAGTTCCTTTGGTGTCCTGAAAGGTGCTTTTAAATAAAATGATTATCATTAAAAGGGCAATAGGAGACTAGGAAAACTTTCAAGGTCTGATGAACCTCAATTCACTGGACTCCCAATAATCTCTACTGCCACAATATCTCAATTCATTAATTAATCTTTGGGATGCGTTAGAACAGGAGATTCACATATTGGATGTACGGATGACAAATCTGCAAAACTTGGGGAAATGCCATCATGTCTATGTAGATCAAAATCTCTGAGAAATTTCTCCAACACCTTGTTGAATCTGTTCCACAAACAATAAAGGCAGTTCTGAAGGCTAAAGAGGTCCAAACTGCTACTACAAGGTGTATCCAATAAAGTGACTGGTATGTTGATGGTTGCTTTGTGAAAAGGTTAATGAACAGCTTTTTTGTATTTCAGCTCAGGCCTGCTTTCATTCCTTCATCTGAATGTTTCACATTCATTTACCCACCATTGACTTTCAAAGTCTTCAGCTGTTACTTTCATATCTGATTACTGTTCCCAGGCATGACGGAGCAACTTATAGCTCAGCGACACAGAGTCTGGGTTTCTATTACTCCCCGAGGCACACTGAGCTATTTTCCACTTGTTCACAACCGAAGTTTTTATTATAGTAGCTAAAGTGCTCATTTGGCAAATAGAGGTGCTCCTTGTCGTAATTGTTCTGTAGTTGTTGTTCACATAAAGTTGAAAATAAATCTCTGTGTGTGTATGTTTTGATTTTGACAATTGTTTATCTGTTATTTTTATTCAACATATGAGTTTTTCAGTAACTGTTTGTGCACTCCAGTCTGCATTAATATGCATGTCTGTAGCTGCTGGTGTTAAGCTGCTGTGCGGCTTTGTGCTGAGTAATAAGATGGAGATTTTTCACTTAAGCATTTATCTTTGCCTGCATTTGCAATTTTCTCACTTATTGAGTATTGATCCCTAACACATGGAGTGCCGCTGCACATTTAAAGCTTCCCCAGCGTACAGAAACATGAATGGTTGTAGAGGACATCTTGCTGTAAAAATGGATTATCTCTTTGCACATCTCATTACAACTACAGCTTCACTACAATTATTGTAGGGTGCTTTACTTTTAGTTCCTAAACTCAAATTGAATCAGTGAATCAAGAAAAGAAATTCTACAGTTAAGTATATAAACCTTTTATATTATTGAATCCAAATGCAGCAGTGAACTAAATCAAAGGGAGTTCAGATTTTTTGAAGTGGAGTTCTATGTTAAGGTTATGAACCATAATATCTTATCTGGTGTGCTATTTTATCTTTGAACGGCCTCTGTTTAGAGAAATTGTTTTTTTTAATTTGGATCCTTTTGACAAACTAATTGTTAGTTTGAGAGAGGCTAAGACTTGGCCTGCCGCAATAAACAATGAATCAATTAATCACATGATAAATAAAAATTATCGCCCTCATTTCATTTATCGTTTCTTTGTGCCTCTCTCTTTCTACTGGACACTGGATGACAAAAATTTCAACTCTGGTGTTCTTCAATGACAACCCGCCTATCGCTTTTCTCTTTAAAAGCCATTTTAACCATCCAAAATTGCGTTTTAGATCGTTAAAATCAGCTAAGCTACGAGCTGAGCTATCAGGCCGACCTCGGGGAAAACCTTCATCTTGTCGAAGCTCGAAAATTCACGGTTGAAAAGTTTTTCTCTGCAAAAAGAAGCTGAGAACTTGTTTACTGATTTTTTTAAAATTTATTAAAAGCTTTGTGTGAGAAATGCTATGCTAAAGAGCTCAAACCACACCGACCGTCTGCCATTTTGAGACCCAAAGAGAGACAGCCCATGTCATGTCAAGGGGCCTCCCTCCCATTTTTCTTAAAGCTACACGCTCGCTCCTTGACTTGTGAACTACTTGAACTCCTTCGGTTCACACAGTCTTATACTGCCATCTGGTGGTTGAAAAAATGTACTACATTCAAAACAAATAAAATAAAAAATCTCAAATTTGACAATAATTACTGATTATTGTCAAATTTCAATCAATATTATAATTTATTGCCATAATTTCTGAGACAATTAATCACCCAGCAAAATTTGTTATTGTGACAGGCCTAGCCAAGACCAAAGTAGATGGCTATTGATTTTTTATAGCTGTTCATGCAAATGCTTATTTTTAATATAAATATTTCACATTACACAGTTAATTACGCACACAGCTACATTAACACACTTGTAGCACTGGTACAGCCTAGAATACTTCTGGGAAGAATTAAAAACAAATCTGCCAGAATTATCATGTAATGCGAAATTGATAACAATAAAAACGTTTATTAAGTCAGCTTTTGTATGAACTTTCATACGTTTTCAACTGGAGTTGTTTTACGATGGTAGTCATGGTGAGCCGCTTGGCCTTGTGGTGCGGACACAACAATCTCACTCTCAACGTGGAGAAGACAAAGGAGATTGTTGTGGACTTCAGGAAGAGGGATGCAACATGCCCCTCTGACCATCAACAGCACCACAGTGGAGAGAGTGGACAGCACCAAGTTCCTGGGAGTGCATGTCTCAGAGGACCTGTCCTGGAGCAGGAACACTGCATCACTGGCCAAGAAGGCTCACCAGCGCCTCTACTTTCTCCGCAAGCTGAAAAGGGCTGGAGCTTCAACCCCCATCATGTGCACCTTCTACAGAGGTGCCATAGAAAGTGTCCTGACCAGCTGCATCACGGTGTGGTTTGGTGCATGTACTGCATCATGCCGCAAGAGCCTCCAGCGCATCGTGAGAGCAGCTGAGAAGATCGTCGGCACCTCCTTGCCCTCACTGCAGGACTTACACAGCAAACGCCTCACTCGGAAAGCCCTCTGCATGGCAGGTGATCCCACACACCCACTACACAGCCGCTTTAGACTGCTGCCATCAGGGAGGAGACTGAGGAGTCTCCAGGCTCGTACCAGCAGACTGAGAGACAGCTCTGTTCATCAGGCAGTCAGAATGCTAAACACTCTGCCTGCTCTGCCTCCCCTCCCATTTGAACTGCCTTAACACAAAAAACTTTCTCACACATTACCACTCAACACAAAGATTTTAACACTGGACCCTGTGTCATCAAACGGGTTATTCACTAAACTCTCGGTCATGTGCTCATTCAGTTTGCACTACTTCTCATATTTGCACTAATGTTTGTATTACATTACTGCCTATAGTCATACTACTGTTTACATTCACTGTTTACATTTATTAATACGGTTTACATTTATTACTACTGTTTTACATTTATTACTACTGTTTACATTTACACTACTTTTATATCTACACTACTGCTGATACATATACAGCATTCTCTGACTAGCCTTATCTAAGGATGCCAAATGTGCCTTATGTGCCTTACTGCATATGCCACTTTGCCTCTATACCAACATCAACTACCTCATACATATACTGTGTACATTAACTCATATGCTGCTGTGCCACTCTTTGCAAATGTCAATGCTAGAACCTTCAGTTTATTTTATAGATATACTTTTTATACTACTATGAAAAAACTCAGGACAGTATTACACTTTTATTATTTCATTTTATGCTTATGTTCATTGGGTGTTTGGTGTTTCAGTGTTGGTGTAAATTTTCATACTTTCATACTACTATGAAAAAACTCGGGACAGTGTTACACTCTTACTATTTTATGCTTATGTTTATTAAATGTTTTAGTGTTTAGTGTTTAGACGGTTACTGTTGCACCGAGGGACTGAGAGAAACGCAATTTCGGTCCTGTGTATGTCCTGTACATATTGCAGTTCTGACAATAAAGTTGACTTTGACTTTGATTCACTTGCATCTTGGCTAATCATAATTTTCCTCATCTCTCCAAACTAAGGTTACTTAAAGAGCATTCTAAAACAGGTGTGATTTTATTCTTTATAACGATTTTTATTATTTTAATGAATAATCATTTTTAGTTTTACATAAAATATACTGTTTAGCCCTCCAAAAAAGAAAAGATAAAACTTACTTACTGGTATTATCAACCATAAAAGCATTTCCCTAACAGGATTTAAGATATTTTTCCATTTTCTTTTTATTTATTATTTTCATTTAATTTTTATTTTTGTACACTCATCGTATTTTTTTAATATTTTTTTTTATTGAAACCCACATCAGCTTTTAAAATGCTGAATAAGGAACCTGACCTTGGAAGGGATGGACCATTGAGCCAACATCATGTTGTTGAATTGACCGGAATAATAACTGAGATTGAGCAACTTTCCCAATCACAGCAAAATTCTCTGACTCCAGTAACTTTAGCTCTCTTTTTTTTTTTCTCACACAAATTGTGCACTTGTACAAATTGCACTCTTGCACCACAATCATTAGCAGTCAATATTTTACTCATGGGAGCCTGTAAAGCAGAGTAACTGCAGAGGGCTGCCTCTTTTAAACAAATGTGCACACTGTATGCACTGTTGCAGCTAACTGGAAATGTTTGAGACTAAGTAGTTTCTAAACCTTTGATGAAATTCACAACTTTGACTGCACCATCTCAGTCTTGCTCCTCTTGCTTATGTCGTATTTTGTGATCAGTCCCCTTCATGGTGCATTATGACCCACAGTGCAGCTAAGGTTGTTCATGGAGTGATTATTTACAAACTAGGCCTGGTTTTCCCCCATCTTGCCTTCCCATTAATTATCTGCACATACTGTAAACTCTATTACAGTATTAGTGCTAATGAGGCCACTGACTGAGAAGTTAAACGTTAGGCATGACATCAATACAACTCATTAAGATCATTACTAAAGGGAAGGCATAGCTATTTCTTTTTAATCTCTGTTATCTTTTGTTTGTAAGAAGTGTTACATACCAGGTTAATTTATAAAGTTAGTACAATTTTGTGAAGTTGCTGCTCCACCCAGCTGATTACGATTGATGCATAACAACATGCTTTGTAAGTTCTTTATGAAGCTTTTTCAATATGAGACAATTTATTGAAACAAAACTTTTATATGTCTGGACTTTACACTACTTGTCATGTTTGGGTATCTTGTTTTGCCTTATCTTCTCATGAGACTTTGTGGGTGGAAATGTTCATTAGTTTTTTTTTTTAAATGTTTTTTTCATTCTCTCCTTTTACATTTAAGCAAAATGTTGGTGTATTTTTACAAATAAATGATTGCTAGTAGCTGTTTATAGTCCCCAAAACATTCAGTGATAAGTTGATACAAACTGCATATTGAAAAGTAGATGCAGCCCCCAGTTATCTACTGTTTTGTAAACTGTTTTCCTGAAGTTGTGGTTCCTTTGTTAGGTTTTAAATTTGCTCATGTTCATTGCATTTAGACACTGATCAAAGGCATTTCATTCAATTCAACATTTATTTATACAGGTTAGTTTCATTGAGCCTCGAGGACTCATTTACAAGAGAGACCTGTTTTATTAAACAAAGAAAGCAGACGAGGTACAGACAATAACAGACAATCATAAAAATGCGTATAAAATGAAAAGTAGACAAAAGATATATATAAAAAACTAAATAAAAACAGCTAGGTTGTAGGGCGGTGTATAATACTAAAAACAGGAACATGTCTGCATTGGTTTTTGCCATGAACTTAGCGGTTGTTTTAAGTCCCTTAGAGAGGTCAAGGTCAAGAGCTTCAGATATTTTTGTAAGATATTCCAGGAAACTGGAGCGGAGCAGGAGAAGGCACTTTTGCCTAGTTCAGTCCGCATTGAGGGAACACTGCATGTAATAATGTCCTGAGAGTGCACGCTGTAGCTGCAGTCACGCAGAGACATGTAGAATGAGATGTATGAAGGCAGCAGACCAAGAAGTGATTTAAAGATGAAAATCTACCAGTGAGAGAGTCTGCGTGAAGTTAATGATGACCAGTTAACCAGTGAATATAGGGTGCATTGATGGATACGGTAGTTGCAGCCAGTTATGAATCTTAATGCACCGTGATATGCAGCATCCAACATATACAGGTTGCTTGTAGGAGCATTCATGTAAATAATATCACTGCAGTCAATGGAGGTAAGGGAAGTAGCACCTACAAGGTGTTTCCTAGCATTCAGAGTTAAACATGATCTAATCTGAAAAAGAAACCCAGTTTTATTTTAATTTTCTTTACCAATTTTTCCACACAAGGCTTAAAAGTGAGATGCGAATCGACCAAGTTACGCAAGTATTTATAAGAATCAACAACAATTGAATAGCCAAATTAACCACAACTTTTTACTTACAGTATTGGCATGTTTGTATATTTTCGTTGTTTTTAATTGTATTTTGGCAATCAATGTCCTTTAACCAAAAGAAGCATAAAATCCCCCTTTCAATGTTATACACAGAGGCTAAAGAGGATAGTTTGAGTATATGTACCATAGTAACATTATGATCTTAGTGCCTGTTGACTTTAAGGAGTTTTTAGTTGTTGTTTTTTAATGTTGTTTTGTGAAGGCTAACAGAAATAAGTCCCAGCTATGTTGAGCTTACTTCATACAACACTCCTCAAGTTTTACTTTACTATTGTAGTTACCACAACTGCCTTTTGCTATCATAACCTTTTTTCAGCTTATGGTGTCCTTTGTCAAACCCTGTTGTGTTTTCACATCTTATCAAATTTTGTCACTTTTCTCTTTCTTTCATTTAAAACGAAGTTTGCTCTTCTTGGTTCACTTGCCTCTGGAGCCTTGTTGCATTTGGATCCTCGTCACGTATCCCACGCACAGCATTTTAGAAGGATCTGAACCAGTGGACTATTTCACGCTGTTTGAGCTCTTTAGTATGGAGGCTGCCAAAACACTGGCATTCCAGCTCCAAAAAAGTCCCTGTCCCCTTTCATCTATTAAAGACAGAAAACCTTGAAGACATCAACCAGATTATTCAAACCTTTTTTGCCTACAAAGGATGGCATGGCAGCAAACACGATGGGTGGTGGAGGGCTTGATGGTAATGTTCAAACAAAAAAGCCCTGGCTCAGGAACTCACCAGATATGACTCAGATGTTGAACCAGACATAGGTAGACTTTAGTCAAAAGTCAAAGTCAAAGTCAACTTTATTGTCAGAACTGTAATATGTACAGGACATAAACAGAATTGAAATTGCGTTTCTCTCAGTCCCTCAGTGCAACAGTAACTATTTAAACATTGAAACACTGAAACATATAATAATAGACATAAGCATAAAATAGTAAAGCTGTAACACTGTCCTGAGTTTTTGCCTAGTGGTACAAGAGTAGCACTGCTGTATAAGCCGTAATTGTTGACAACCCAAATAGTTCATAACCAAAGTACATGTATACTATTTACAAAACTAACGCAGTCAAGTAAACTAACTTTAGACAGGCAAATTGTGATGGAAATATTGCAAAATGTAATATTGGGAGAGAAAATGTCATTTGAAACGTGTCAATTTTAAGATTTGTTCATTCTTGAGGAGCATCACAACAAAAGGGGAAAAGGAAAACAACTTCGACAATTGCATTCCTTTAAGCTATGCAACATTGCATGCAGTTTGTACATTTTTCCCTTGAAGACTACACATGACTTTTCAAGGTACCGTATTTTGAAATAACATCTATTTTAAGATATTAAGTAAGAGGGGAAAAAACAGGAATAGCTTTTATTTTCCCACTTTGAAGTGAACTTGGAAGTCAAAAGTGCTTGTTAGGAAGAAGGGGGATTTCAAAGACTGTTTAGTAATGAGGGAGGGGATAAAGACTTTTCAGAAATTCAGGAGAAAACAGTCTTCAGAGGAGTAGCAGCTACAACATAGATAACAAACAGGAGATGAATGACAGAAAGGGGGAGAGTGCAAGCAGTATTTCACCATAAAAGTCCAAGTTCAGTCATGTTCTTCAAAAGTCTGCCTGTCCATCACTGTTTCAACTGACTTTCTTCTCACATGTGGCACTAACTCTTTTGTGTCACCTTTTTTTTCTAATCTGAGGGAACTTCAAAATGTGCTTATATAGACGGGGCCAGCTGAGGCTTACACCAAAGTCTATGTTTCTTTAGTCTTAAGAATGTCTTGTAACATTTGCATCAGATAAGTTATAATAATAATAATACTTTTATTTAAAAGCGCCTTTCAAGACACCCAAGGACACTTAACAAACAAATACAGTTCAAACATTATCAGTAACAAATTGAAATAATAATAATAATAATAATAATAATAATAATAATAATAATAATAATAATAATAATAATAATAATGAATTTAATTTATAACGCACTTTTCATTAACAAAAATCTCAAAGTGCTACAAAGTGCAACTAAAATCAAAGATCAAATAAAAACAAGTGATAAAATCAAGTAAAATCAATGATAAAACAACAAAAATCAATAATAAAATCAATTAAAAATAATGATAATATCAACTAAGATAAAATCATGTGGAGGCAGAGTAGGCTCGCTTAAAAAGAAAAGTCTTTAAGCCTTGTTTAAAGTCAACCAGTGACTGTGGAGCTCTCAGGTAGTCAGGGAGGGAGTTCCATAGGCGGGGGGCAGCCACACAGAATGCCCGGTCTCCCATGGTCCTTAATTTGGTTCGTGGAATGTGAAGGAGATTACTGTTCTGTGATTGTAGAGACCGGGTGGATGAATATGGTGCAAGAATGTCCTTTAGATAATCTGGTGAAGTTCCGTGTAAGCATTGGTGGGTAATGAGAGCAATTTTGTACTGAATTCTGTAGGTGACTGAAGCCAATGGAGGTTATGGAGAATGGGTGTAATATGTTCAAATTTACGAGAATATAAAATACATAAAGAATATAAAATACAAAATAACATAAAATACATTTAGTAAAGTTAATGATAAGCTAGTCTAAAGAGATGTGTTTTCAGGGCTGTCTTGAACAGAGAAAGGGAGGTGGTGTTTCGAAGGTCAGGTGGTAGAGCATTCCAGAGGTGAGGGGCAGAGCAGGTGAAAGCCCTGCTCCCCATGGTGGAGAGGCGGGCAGAGGGTACATGGAGGTGTAGCGAAGAGGAGGATCTGAGAGAGTGAGATGGGATGGAGATTTGTAGGAGGTCAGATAGATAAGGAGGGGCAAGGTTGTGGATAGATTTGAACGTGAGGAGTAGAATTTTGAAGATGATGCATGATTTAACTGGGAGCCAGTGGAGCTGCTGCAGGACAGGAGTGATGTGGTTATAGTAGGAGGTTATTTGCCCCACTCCCATTGCATAGTTCTGCAGCAGTAGAGCTGTATTTTTGAACACCTGCGAGGGAGCTCTTCTTTGTCAGATGCAGAAAAAAATCATATTTTCCCACATTTTGCAGCTCAATAAATATCACTTTAATCAGTTGTAGGTGTACTTGATTTTATTATACTTAAAGTTTAATTTTTATCCATCCTGTAATTGTTCTAACCCGAAACACAAGCAAACACAGACAAAACATTATCACCCACTTTTCAAGTTTTAGCAGCAGGTGATAAATATTAAGTTTACAAAACCATAGGGTTATTACCGGTATTATTATTATTTTGTAAATTTTTAAATGTGGACAGAAGTACAAAGCTACATTGAATCCTCATTGTACAGCTATGTATCCTGTATTTTACATGCACTATTCCCCACTATGACTATCCCCTTCTGACATTATTTACACTGGCTTTACTTTTATGGTTTTTCTCTTTGTAACTCTATTCCTCAAACCCTTTTCTAGCCAGCTTTTGAACTCTAAATCTGCCACTATGGCTGCCACTGAGCCCCTATCCAAAGAGACACACACTATACAAGCACACAGAAAATAGACAGAGGCAAACACACACCTCATATTTCAAGCTACACATTTCCAGCAGCCATAATTACCTTATGCAAATAAGATCAACAAATAAACTATCTCCTCCTGCTGGGCAACATGATATAAGATGCCAAAGACTGAAATTTGGGAGCTTATTTAATTAGAACGAATGTGATGAGAGAGACAGGGAGAACATTCTTTTACTGCTGCACAGCACTCTCTGTTTTATACGTGTGTCTAATTTCTTATCCCTTATAGGCCTGAATCACAGTAGCCAAGATGGTTCTTGGAGCATCAACCCATAATTTCTTGACAAGTAGAAAAAGGAAGCTGTGGTAAATTGGCGGATAGAAGTTGTGCAGCAATAACTGTCGCTAGAAACAAAATTATGACAGTTGAAGCAATCCTCTTCTAACTTTACTTTTCATTTCTATTTTTTTTATTTATTGATTATGACATCATTAGCGTGTTATCCTTCTGAAGATTTTAGAATTGACCCAGCATATGGTGTTTGAGTCTCTGTGTGACATGGTTCAAAGCTAATTATTACCTCGCTGACAGATCCTTTTATGTCTCCATCAAAGATTTTAGTTCAGCTCAGGCAGTGCTTAAATGGGGAGTACTGCAGGGGTCCATCCTCGGTCCCCTTTTATTTTCTTTATACCTGCTGCCACTAGGTGCTATTTTCCAGAAACACAACATTCCTTTTCATTTCTACGCCGACGACTGTCAAATCTACTTCCCCCTCAGACATAACGGTACTCACTCTATTCAACCTTTGCTGGACTGCCTGGCTGACATCAGAGACTGGATGGCTTTAAATTTCTTGAGTTTCAATGAGAAGAAATCTGAAGATATGTTGATTCCTCCCAATGACACAATCACCAACCACTGCATCGACCTGTCCATTCTGGCACCGTTAGGGAAACAAAGAGTCACTAATCTGGGAGTGATACTTTACCCTTCTTTGAAACTCAACAGTCATGTAAATATGATTTTTAAATCCTGATTTTTCCAGCTGAGGCGGCTGTCTAAGCTGAAACCCATATTGTCCAAAAATAACATGGAGACAGTAATACATGTATTCATTACATCCAGGCTCGATTATTGCAACTCACTCCTTTTTGGTATCAGTCAGACCTCCATTGCTAGACTTCAATTGGTCCAGAATGCGGCAGACCAATGTTTAACCAGCACAGGCAAAAGAGATCACATTAGACCTGTTTTAGCCTCCTTGCACTGGCTTCCGGTTCACCTTCAAATTCAATTCAAAATGCTTTTGTATGTCTATAAATCACTAAACAACTCTTCCCCCTCCTATCTTACTGATCAGCTGCAGCCATATGTCCCACCACGTTCTCTCAGTTCAGCAGACCAGTTGCTCCTCACAGTTCCAGGAACCCGTCTCAGGCGCAGAGGTGACGGGGCCTTCTCTGTCACAGGCCCAAGACTGTGGAACGAGTTACCTCTGATTGTCAGACAGGCCCCCTCCCTCACAATTTTTAAATCTTGCTTAAAAACACACTATTATTCCCTGCTTTCGGCACTGTGTGATCTGTGCTGAGCCTGTGTGCATCACACTGTTGGTCATGCTGTTGTTGTTGTTATCCACTATTGTTTTTTTTTTTCTTCTATATTTTGTTTCCCATTATCTAGTTTTGTTGCTGTGTGCTTGGTCTGTCTGTCTGTCCCTGTACAGCATGTTGGTGTGCATTGTCACTTTTTAAAGTGCTTCATAAATAAAGTGGTATGGTATGATATGGTATGGTATGATATGGTATGGTTATTAACGGCAATTTTATTTTTGGCCAACATGGTCTGCTGAACCCCCATCCCACCACAGGAAAATCATTTTAAATATAAGTTTTTCTAAGGATGTGGGAAAATGGCCTACATTGTAAAATTCAGTTTTTCATTGGATATGATCTTAAAGAGTCCACATTTTTAAAAATGGTGTTGAGTGAAAAGGTTACAAGCTCTTTAAACAACTTCTTTGTAGAAATAGTTGAATTCAGATTGGTCCGAGTCATTCAGAGTCAGTTTCTTTATACAGTATGTCATTCGCACCACATGTGGTACATGTGGTGGAACGAGATTGTCAGAGTCAGAGAATCTTTATTGTCATTCGCACCACATGTGGTACATGTGATGAAACGAGATTATGTACACAGGGTCCCAGTTACACCCAACAATAAAATGTAAGAGAAGAACAGTAATAACATCTAAGATATGAACTAAGAAAAACACCTACGGTACTAAAAATACACTAAGCACTGATATTATAGAAAACAGTACTCCAAACAGCAGCATTGTGTACTCAGGGTCCCAGTTACATCCAACAATAAAATGTAAAAGAACAACAGTAATAATATCTAAGAAATGAACAAAGAACAACATAAACTAAAAATATGCTAAGCACTAATAGCATAGAAACAATACGCTGAACAGCAGCACGAACATGAGTCTGTGAGCAGATGAGCACGAATGAACACAGCAACATGAAACAGATCAGCAACATGAAGCAGATCAGCAACATGAAACAGATCAGCAGCAACATGATGTGATTCTTCACAGTGATTATCCTGGTTAGAGATTCATGAGTGTAAAAGCCTTAGGGTAAATGCTGTTCCTCAGTCTAGTCACTAGACTAGTGGTTCTACACTTAATGCTCCTTAACCTCCTTCCTGAGGGGAGCGGGGCAAAAAGTGTGTGTGCTGGGTGAGTGGGGTCCTTCATGATGCATGCTGGCCCTCTTCCTGCATCTGTAGGTGTAAATGTCCGTGTTGGTGGGGAGACTGACTCCAACAGACTTTTGTGCAGTGTTCACCACTCTCTGCTGATTGGATTGAAGAGTTAACAACTAATCTGAGCAGGGCCAAGACAGCATTGGATTGTACCCATCTTGAAACAATTGCTCGAATACATCTATATTAAACTATTTATCCAAATGTAAGTTTAAAAATATCTAAAACTAGTAAGATATTATCTATTTATAACATGTCTGCACTTATAAAGAAGCTAAAAGTCTCTATATACGAGACAAAAAAGGAGATTTAAAGGAGACCATGTTTTTTTTTCAAAACATCTTTCAAAAACCTTGTTTTTTTATTTGTTTTAAACTACTTGTATAAAAGTAAAAAATGTATTAAAAAAAAGTACAAAAATGTGTATTCCATATCAAGCAAAACTGGAAGAAGACTGTCATTTGTAGTTGTAGTTTTTATTTTACCATATTAAAAAAAAAACATTTTAGGTAAGCATTTGAAGTAAATTTATACCAGTAAACATGTGTGCTCTGATGTCACACAGAGTTCTGTAATCAACATCTCCTACATCAAAGTTTCAGTATCTTTGTATTTGTTAAAATTAAGATGATGTCCATTTTCTTCAAAGGCTGATCCAAAGGAGCTGATTCGATTAGTCACACAGCATGTGTCCTCGTATTCTGACTGGCCGGAGGAACTTCAAAAGTTAATCAGCCAGCTGCACGTGTACAATGAACGTCTGACGGACTTCACCCAGGCCCAGGTGTTACAGGGATTGGGCCGTGGGGTGGACGTACAGCGTTTCAGCTCCGACTCTGATTACAAAAAGGAGACTATCCTTGGCCTCACAGAGTAAGTGTTTATATGAGGGAATTGTTGGTAAAGATGGCACAAATAGTAAAGAAATGTATGTTTTGTTTGTTTATCACAATAGTTCCTAAAAAAATATATTTTACCTTTTGAAAGACTTGTGCCACATTTATCTTGGAAAATGCATTTGTGGTTTGAATAGCAGAGTATATGGGTTGCTCCTTTGAAATCTTGCCAAATCTTTTATGCCACTGCCAAACAGCATATTCTGCCATTGATTCTTCATATGAGCTTCTGGTACCACAGGTGCTAATAATCAGGTGCTGATTGGTGCTTGATTGTCACAGATGCTGACAATCTGGCACCAATCAGGCATCTGATTGTTAGCACATGTGAACAACTAGTGGCAACCCCACAGTCTGCGACTGAGCTGTATTTTTGAATATGGCAAAGCTCGACACCACAGAATGGTATCTGTCAGAAACTACCTACAGACTTTGGCAGTAGACGGAATAGAATGGCCTACCTGCAGTCCTGACCTAAGCTCAATGAACACCTGTGGGAGTGCTTTTCCAATACAACCACATTAGCTAACTTTTTTCATTCATTCAACCTTTAGCCTCATTGAGCCACGGGTACTCGTTTACAAGAGTGACCTGTACCAGACAGAACATATAAAGTACAGACCACAATAACAGTACCGGTAAATGATGACAACAATAAACAATAGTAAAAATGCAGTTAAAATAAGAGTAGTGTACAAATCAATAAATCAGGGTGCCGTAAAACTGGGTGAAATACTAAGCACAAGAATATATTTGCTTTGATTTTTCCATTGACATTATCAAACATTTGAAACCCCTTAAAGAAATCAAGGCAGCTTCAGTTCTTGTTGCAAAGTGTTACAGGTTACAGGAGCAGAGTAAGAAAAGGCCTTTTTTACAAGTTCAGTCCGCACTGAAGGAACGCTGCAGGTAATGATGGCCTGAGAGCACATGTTGTAACTGCACTGACGACGTGATGCGGGAGGATACAGTATATAAGAGGTAGCAGACCAAGGAGGGATTTATAGATGAAAATGAACCAGTGTGAGAGCCTACATAGAAAATGATGACCAACTGACCAAGGAGTGCAGGGTGCATTGATGGGTACATTAGTTACAACCAGTTATGAATCTTAGCGCGCCATGATAGAGAGCATCCAACTTCTACAAGAAGCTGGCAGGGGCATTCATGTAAATAATGTCACCATAGTCAATGGCCGGTAGGAAGGTAGCGGTTACAAGGTGTTTTCTGGCATTCAGAGTTAAACAAGATCTAGTTCTGAAAAAGAAACCCAGTTTTAATTTCAGTTTCTTTATCAAGTTTTCGATACAGGTAGTCCCCGACTTACGAACGAGTTCCATTCCTACGCCCATTCGTAACGCGAAAATAGCCGTAAGTCGGAAAACACATGAGCCACCACTTATACACGTACATGTACGGTACAAAACAGTTACCAAGTTACCAAGCACGTCGCCTATCCTAACACGGTACCCTACATAATTATCAAAAAACACATACAGTACATTTGGAGACATAATAAATAGTTAATTTCTTACTTTGAGCTTGTCAAGCCTGTCTCCGTCTGTTTGCATGTTAGCTCGTTGCACATCCGAGCTCTGCAGCTTTGTGCTGCTTCACGCGGTCCAAACTGTTTACAGGAAGGACTGTTAGCTTGTTAACTCCATACATTTGGAGCCATAATGAAGGGAAAAAGATTGAATAACTTACTGGGAGCCGTTTCGCCGCGGTGTCCATCCAAAAGGCTGCGCCGCGTTGGCATGTTAACTCCTCCAAAAGGCTGCCGCAGCTGTTTCTCCATGTTTTAGCATGTTAGCTTGGTGTCCATCCAACATCTGAGGCAGCCAGGTGGACATCGAGGTGAGCTCCTGGCCGCAGCAGTCCTCTCCGCCGTCCGTCGGCTTCGTGTCCCCGGTGGTGCTGGCGTTAGCATGTTAGCCCCTCCAATAGCTGCACCCGTTAGCATGTTAGCCCCTCCAAAAGGCTGCCGCAGCTTTCTCTCCACGTTTTAGCATGTTAGCTCGGTGCGGCGGAGCGATCGGCAACTGCTGCTCCGGGTCTGAGACATCCACAGAGTTCACCAAGCGTTTCCAGCACATTTATCCGTATGAGGCAACCTCTGATCGGACACACGGTCCATCCAAAGCCAGCTCTCGAGGCCGGAGCTAACCGAAGCTGGCGGGCATTGCCGAAAACTGACGGACACTGCTGAAAATGGATGGAAACTGCGTAAATCGGCTTAATAATAATAATAATAATAATACTTTATTTATAAAGCCATTTAAAATTACCACAGCTGCAACAAAGTGTTGTACACATGAAATCAAGAACATTTAAACACACACAAA
>JBBPBX010043217.1:0-28021 GCA_038048925.1 Garcialebias charrua | reverse complement strand
ACTCATTCCTGGGTACAGATGAACCGTCCGCGCCCTGGAGGTCCCCAACCCAGGCAGTAAGCACTCATTCCTGGGTACAGATGAACCGTCCGCGCCCTGGAGGTCCCCAACCCAGGCAGTAAGCACTCATTCCTGGGTACAGATGAACCGTCCGCGCCCTGGAGGTCCCCAACCCAGGCAGTAAGCACTCATTCCTGGGTACAGATGAACCGTCCGCGCCCTGGAGGTCCCCAACCCAGGCAGTAAGCACTCATTCCTGGGTACAGATGAACCGTCCGCGCCCTGGAGGTCCCCAACCCAGGCAGTAAGCACTCATTCCTGGGTACAGATGAACCGTCCGCGCCCTGGAGGTCCCCAACCCAGGCAGTAAGCACTCATTCCTGGGTACAGATGAACCGTCCGCGCCCTGGAGGTCCCCAACCCAGGCAGTAAGCACTCATTCCTGGGTACAGATGAACCGTCCGCGCCCTGGAGGTCCCCAACCCAGGCAGTAAGCACTCATTCCTGGGTACAGATGAACCGTCCGCGCCCTGGAGGTCCCCAACCCAGGCAGTAAGCACTCATTCCTGGGTACAGATGAACCGTCCGCGCCCTGGAGGTCCCCAACCCAGGCAGTAAGCACTCATTCCTGGGTACAGATGAACCGTCCGCGCCCTGGAGGTCCCCAACCCAGGCAGTAAGCACTCATTCCTGGGTACAGATGAACCGTCCGCGCCCTGGAGGTCCCCAACCCAGGCAGTAAGCACTCATTCCTGGGTACAGATGAACCGTCCGCGCCCTGGAGGTCCCCAACCCAGGCAGTAAGCACTCATTCCTGGGTACAGATGAACCGTCCGCGCCCTGGAGGTCCCCAACCCAGGCAGTAAGCACTCATTCCTGGGTACAGATGAACCGTCCGCGCCCTGGAGGTCCCCAACCCAGGCAGTAAGCACTCATTCCTGGGTACAGATGAACCGTCCGCGCCCTGGAGGTCCCCAACCCAGGCAGTAAGCACTCATTCCTGGGTACAGATGAACCGTCCGCGCCCTGGAGGTCCCCAACCCAGGCAGTAAGCACTCATTCCTGGGTACAGATGAACCGTCCGCGCCCTGGAGGTCCCCAACCCAGGCAGTAAGCACTCATTCCTGGGTACAGATGAACCGTCCGCGCCCTGGAGGTCCCCAACCCAGGCAGTAAGCACTCATTCCTGGGTACAGATGAACCGTCCGCGCCCTGGAGGTCCCCAACCCAGGCAGTAAGCACTCATTCCTGGGTACAGATGAACCGTACGCGCCCTGGAGGTCCCCAACCCAGGCAGTAAGCACTCATTCCTGGGTACAGATGAACCGTACGCGCCCTGGAGGTCCCCAACCCAGGCAGTAAGCACTCATTCCTGGGTACAGATGAACCGTCCGCGCCCTGGAGGTCCCCAACCCAGGCAGTAAGCACTCATTCCTGGGTACAGATGAACCGTCCGCGCCCTGGAGGTCCCCAACCCAGGCAGTAAGCACTCATTCCTGGGTACAGATGAACCGTCCGCGCCCTGGAGGTCCCCAACCCAGGCAGTAAGCACTCATTCCTGGGTACAGATGAACCGTCCGCGCCCTGGAGGTCCCCAACCCAGGCAGTAAGCACTCATTCCTGGGTACAGATGAACCGTCCGCGCCCTGGAGGTCCCCAACCCAGGCAGTAAGCACTCATTCCTGGGTACAGATGAACCGTCCGCGCCCTGGAGGTCCCCAACCCAGGCAGTAAGCACTCATTCCTGGGTACAGATGAACCGTCCGCGCCCTGGAGGTCCCCAACCCAGGCAGTAAGCACTCATTCCTGGGTACAGATGAACCGTCCGCGCCCTGGAGGTCCCCAACCCAGGCAGTAAGCACTCATTCCTGGGTACAGATGAACCGTCCGCGCCCTGGAGGTCCCCAACCCAGGCAGTAAGCACTCATTCCTGGGTACAGATGAACCGTCCGCGCCCTGGAGGTCCCCAACCCAGGCAGTAAGCACTCATTCCTGGGTACAGATGAACCGTCCGCGCCCTGGAGGTCCCCAACCCAGGCAGTAAGCACTCATTCCTGGGTACAGATGAACCGTCCGCGCCCTGGAGGTCCCCAACCCAGGCAGTAAGCACTCATTCCTGGGTACAGATGAACCGTCCGCGCCCTGGAGGTCCCCAACCCAGGCAGTAAGCACTCATTCCTGGGTACAGATGAACCGTCCGCGCCCTGGAGGTCCCCAACCCAGGCAGTAAGCACTCATTCCTGGGTACAGATGAACCGTCCGCGCCCTGGAGGTCCCCAACCCAGGCAGTAAGCACTCATTCCTGGGTACAGATGAACCGTCCGCGCCCTGGAGGTCCCCAACCCAGGCAGTAAGCACTCATTCCTGGGTACAGATGAACCGTCCGCGCCCTGGAGGTCCCCAACCCAGGCAGTAAGCACTCATTCCTGGGTACAGATGAACCGTCCGCGCCCTGGAGGTCCCCAACCCAGGCAGTAAGCACTCATTCCTGGGTACAGATGAACCGTACGCGCCCTGGAGGTCCCCAACCCAGGCAGTAAGCACTCATTCCTGGGTACAGATGAACCGTACGCGCCCTGGAGGTCCCCAACCCAGGCAGTAAGCACTCATTCCTGGGTACAGATGAACCGTCCGCGCCCTGGAGGTCCCCAACCCAGGCAGTAAGCACTCATTCCTGGGTACAGATGAACCGTCCGCGCCCTGGAGGTCCCCAACCCAGGCAGTAAGCACTCATTCCTGGGTACAGATGAACCGTCCGCGCCCTGGAGGTCCCCAACCCAGGCAGTAAGCACTCATTCCTGGGTACAGATGAACCGTACGCGCCCTGGAGGTCCCCAACCCAGGCAGTAAGCACTCATTCCTGGGTACAGATGAACCGTACGCGCCCTGGAGGTCCCCAACCCAGGCAGTAAGCACTCATTCCTGGGTACAGATGAACCGTCCGCGCCCTGGAGGTCCCCAACCCAGGCAGTAAGCACTCATTCCTGGGTACAGATGAACCGTCCGCGCCCTGGAGGTCCCCAACCCAGGCAGTAAGCACTCATTCCTGGGTACAGATGAACCGTCCGCGCCCTGGAGGTCCCCAACCCAGGCAGTAAGCACTCATTCCTGGGTACAGATGAACCGTCCGCGCCCTGGAGGTCCCCAACCCAGGCAGTAAGCACTCATTCCTGGGTACAGATGAACCGTCCGCGCCCTGGAGGTCCCCAACCCAGGCAGTAAGCACTCATTCCTGGGTACAGATGAACCGTCCGCGCCCTGGAGGTCCCCAACCCAGGCAGTAAGCACTCATTCCTGGGTACAGATGAACCGTACGCGCCCTGGAGGTCCCCAACCCAGGCAGTAAGCACTCATTCCTGGGTACAGATGAACCGTCCGCGCCCTGGAGGTCCCCAACCCAGGCAGTAAGCACTCATTCCTGGGTACAGATGAACCGTCCGCGCCCTGGAGGTCCCCAACCCAGGCAGTAAGCACTCATTCCTGGGTACAGATGAACCGTCCGCGCCCTGGAGGTCCCCAACCCAGGCAGTAAGCACTCATTCCTGGGTACAGATGAACCGTCCGCGCCCTGGAGGTCCCCAACCCAGGCAGTAAGCACTCATTCCTGGGTACAGATGAACCGTCCGCGCCCTGGAGGTCCCCAACCCAGGCAGTAAGCACTCATTCCTGGGTACAGATGAACCGTCCGCGCCCTGGAGGTCCCCAACCCAGGCAGTAAGCACTCATTCCTGGGTACAGATGAACCGTCCGCGCCCTGGAGGTCCCCAACCCAGGCAGTAAGCACTCATTCCTGGGTACAGATGAACCGTCCGCGCCCTGGAGGTCCCCAACCCAGGCAGTAAGCACTCATTCCTGGGTACAGATGAACCGTCCGCGCCCTGGAGGTCCCCAACCCAGGCAGTAAGCACTCATTCCTGGGTACAGATGAACCGTCCGCGCCCTGGAGGTCCCCAACCCAGGCAGTAAGCACTCATTCCTGGGTACAGATGAACCGTCCGCGCCCTGGAGGTCCCCAACCCAGGCAGTAAGCACTCATTCCTGGGTACAGATGAACCGTCCGCGCCCTGGAGGTCCCCAACCCAGGCAGTAAGCACTCATTCCTGGGTACAGATGAACCGTCCGCGCCCTGGAGGTCCCCAACCCAGGCAGTAAGCACTCATTCCTGGGTACAGATGAACCGTCCGCGCCCTGGAGGTCCCCAACCCAGGCAGTAAGCACTCATTCCTGGGTACAGATGAACCGTCCGCGCCCTGGAGGTCCCCAACCCAGGCAGTAAGCACTCATTCCTGGGTACAGATGAACCGTCCGCGCCCTGGAGGTCCCCAACCCAGGCAGTAAGCACTCATTCCTGGGTACAGATGAACCGTCCGCGCCCTGGAGGTCCCCAACCCAGGCAGTAAGCACTCATTCCTGGGTACAGATGAACCGTCCGCGCCCTGGAGGTCCCCAACCCAGGCAGTAAGCACTCATTCCTGGGTACAGATGAACCGTACGCGCCCTGGAGGTCCCCAACCCAGGCAGTAAGCACTCATTCCTGGGTACAGATGAACCGTACGCGCCCTGGAGGTCCCCAACCCAGGCAGTAAGCACTCATTCCTGGGTACAGATGAACCGTACGCGCCCTGGAGGTCCCCAACCCAGGCAGTAAGCACTCATTCCTGGGTACAGATGAACCGTACGCGCCCTGGAGGTCCCCAACCCAGGCAGTAAGCACTCATTCCTGGGTACAGATGAACCGTACGCGCCCTGGAGGTCCCCAACCCAGGCAGTAAGCACTCATTCCTGGGTACAGATGAACCGTACGCGCCCTGGAGGTCCCCAACCCAGGCAGTAAGCACTCATTCCTGGGTACAGATGAACCGTACGCGCCCTGGAGGTCCCCAACCCAGGCAGTAAGCACTCATTCCTGGGTACAGATGAACCGTACGCGCCCTGGAGGTCCCCAACCCAGGCAGTAAGCACTCATTCCTGGGTACAGATGAACCGTACGCGCCCTGGAGGTCCCCAACCCAGGCAGTAAGCACTCATTCCTGGGTACAGATGAACCGTACGCGCCCTGGAGGTCCCCAACCCAGGCAGTAAGCACTCATTCCTGGGTACAGATGAACCGTACGCGCCCTGGAGGTCCCCAACCCAGGCAGTAAGCACTCATTCCTGGGTACAGATGAACCGTACGCGCCCTGGAGGTCCCCAACCCAGGCAGTAAGCACTCATTCCTGGGTACAGATGAACCGTACGCGCCCTGGAGGTCCCCAACCCAGGCAGTAAGCACTCATTCCTGGGTACAGATGAACCGTACGCGCCCTGGAGGTCCCCAACCCAGGCAGTAAGCACTCATTCCTGGGTACAGATGAACCGTACGCGCCCTGGAGGTCCCCAACCCAGGCAGTAAGCACTCATTCCTGGGTACAGATGAACCGTACGCGCCCTGGAGGTCCCCAACCCAGGCAGTAAGCACTCATTCCTGGGTACAGATGAACCGTACGCGCCCTGGAGGTCCCCAACCCAGGCAGTAAGCACTCATTCCTGGGTACAGATGAACCGTACGCGCCCTGGAGGTCCCCAACCCAGGCAGTAAGCACTCATTCCTGGGTACAGATGAACCGTACGCGCCCTGGAGGTCCCCAACCCAGGCAGTAAGCACTCATTCCTGGGTACAGATGAACCGTACGCGCCCTGGAGGTCCCCAACCCAGGCAGTAAGCACTCATTCCTGGGTACAGATGAACCGTACGCGCCCTGGAGGTCCCCAACCCAGGCAGTAAGCACTCATTCCTGGGTACAGATGAACCGTACGCGCCCTGGAGGTCCCCAACCCAGGCAGTAAGCACTCATTCCTGGGTACAGATGAACCGTACGCGCCCTGGAGGTCCCCAACCCAGGCAGTAAGCACTCATTCCTGGGTACAGATGAACCGTCCGCGCCCTGGAGGTCCCCAACCCAGGCAGTAAGCACTCATTCCTGGGTACAGATGAACCGTACGCGCCCTGGAGGTCCCCAACCCAGGCAGTAAGCACTCATTCCTGGGTACAGATGAACCGTCCGCGCCCTGGAGGTCCCCAACCCAGGCAGTAAGCACTCATTCCTGGGTACAGATGAACCGTCCGCGCCCTGGAGGTCCCCAACCCAGGCAGTAAGCACTCATTCCTGGGTACAGATGAACCGTCCGCGCCCTGGAGGTCCCCAACCCAGGCAGTAAGCACTCATTCCTGGGTACAGATGAACCGTCCGCGCCCTGGAGGTCCCCAACCCAGGCAGTAAGCACTCATTCCTGGGTACAGATGAACCGTCCGCGCCCTGGAGGTCCCCAACCCAGGCAGTAAGCACTCATTCCTGGGTACAGATGAACCGTCCGCGCCCTGGAGGTCCCCAACCCAGGCAGTAAGCACTCATTCCTGGGTACAGATGAACCGTCCGCGCCCTGGAGGTCCCCAACCCAGGCAGTAAGCACTCATTCCTGGGTACAGATGAACCGTACGCGCCCTGGAGGTCCCCAACCCAGGCAGTAAGCACTCATTCCTGGGTACAGATGAACCGTACGCGCCCTGGAGGTCCCCAACCCAGGCAGTAAGCACTCATTCCTGGGTACAGATGAACCGTCCGCGCCCTGGAGGTCCCCAACCCAGGCAGTAAGCACTCATTCCTGGGTACAGATGAACCGTCCGCGCCCTGGAGGTCCCCAACCCAGGCAGTAAGCACTCATTCCTGGGTACAGATGAACCGTCCGCGCCCTGGAGGTCCCCAACCCAGGCAGTAAGCACTCATTCCTGGGTACAGATGAACCGTCCGCGCCCTGGAGGTCCCCAACCCAGGCAGTAAGCACTCATTCCTGGGTACAGATGAACCGTCCGCGCCCTGGAGGTCCCCAACCCAGGCAGTAAGCACTCATTCCTGGGTACAGATGAACCGTACGCGCCCTGGAGGTCCCCAACCCAGGCAGTAAGCACTCATTCCTGGGTACAGATGAACCGTCCGCGCCCTGGAGGTCCCCAACCCAGGCAGTAAGCACTCATTCCTGGGTACAGATGAACCGTCACGCGCCCTGGAGGTCCCCAACCCAGGCAGTAAGCACTCATTCCTGGGTACAGATGAACCGTACGCGCCCTGGAGGTCCCCAACCCAGGCAGTAAGCACTCATTCCTGGGTACAGATGAACCGTACGCGCCCTGGAGGTCCCCAACCCAGGCAGTAAGCACTCATTCCTGGGTACAGATGAACCGTACGCGCCCTGGAGGTCCCCAACCCAGGCAGTAAGCACTCATTCCTGGGTACAGATGAACCGTACGCGCCCTGGAGGTCCCCAACCCAGGCAGTAAGCACTCATTCCTGGGTACAGATGAACCGTACGCGCCCTGGAGGTCCCCAACCCAGGCAGTAAGCACTCATTCCTGGGTACAGATGAACCGTACGCGCCCTGGAGGTCCCCAACCCAGGCAGTAAGCACTCATTCCTGGGTACAGATGAACCGTACGCGCCCTGGAGGTCCCCAACCCAGGCAGTAAGCACTCATTCCTGGGTACAGATGAACCGTACGCGCCCTGGAGGTCCCCAACCCAGGCAGTAAGCACTCATTCCTGGGTACAGATGAACCGTACGCGCCCTGGAGGTCCCCAACCCAGGCAGTAAGCACTCATTCCTGGGTACAGATGAACCGTACGCGCCCTGGAGGTCCCCAACCCAGGCAGTAAGCACTCATTCCTGGGTACAGATGAACCGTCCGCGCCCTGGAGGTCCCCAACCCAGGCAGTAAGCACTCATTCCTGGGTACAGATGAACCGTCCGCGCCCTGGAGGTCCCCAACCCAGGCAGTAAGCACTCATTCCTGGGTACAGATGAACCGTCCGCGCCCTGGAGGTCCCCAACCCAGGCAGTAAGCACTCATTCCTGGGTACAGATGAACCGTCCGCGCCCTGGAGGTCCCCAACCCAGGCAGTAAGCACTCATTCCTGGGTACAGATGAACCGTCCGCGCCCTGGAGGTCCCCAACCCAGGCAGTAAGCACTCATTCCTGGGTACAGATGAACCGTCCGCGCCCTGGAGGTCCCCAACCCAGGCAGTAAGCACTCATTCCTGGGTACAGATGAACCGTCCGCGCCCTGGAGGTCCCCAACCCAGGCAGTAAGCACTCATTCCTGGGTACAGATGAACCGTACGCGCCCTGGAGGTCCCCAACCCAGGCAGTAAGCACTCATTCCTGGGTACAGATGAACCGTCCGCGCCCTGGAGGTCCCCAACCCAGGCAGTAAGCACTCATTCCTGGGTACAGATGAACCGTCCGCGCCCTGGAGGTCCCCAACCCAGGCAGTAAGCACTCGTTCCTGGGTACAGATGAACCGTCCGCGCCCTGGAGGTCCCCAACCCAGGCAGTAAGCACTCGTTCCTGGGTACAGATGAACCGTCCGCGCCCTGGAGGTCCCCAACCCAGGCAGTAAGCACTCGTTCCTGGGTACAGATGAACCGTCCGCGCCCTGGAGGTCCCCAACCCAGGCAGTAAGCACTCGTTCCTGGGTACAGATGAACCGTCCGCGCCCTGGAGGTCCCCAACCCAGGCAGTAAGCACTCGTTCCTGGGTACAGATGAACCGTCCGCGCCCTGGAGGTCCCCAACCCAGGCAGTAAGCACTCGTTCCTGGGTACAGATGAACCGTCCGCGCCCTGGAGGTCCCCAACCCAGGCAGTAAGCACTCGTTCCTGGGTACAGATGAACCGTACGCGCCCTGGAGGTCCCCAACCCAGGCAGTAAGCACTCGTTCCTGGGTACAGATGAACCGTACGCGCCCTGGAGGTCCCCAACCCAGGCAGTAAGCACTCATTCCTGGGTACAGATGAACCGTACGCGCCCTGGAGGTCCCCAACCCAGGCAGTAAGCACTCATTCCTGGGTACAGATGAACCGTACGCGCCCTGGAGGTCCCCAACCCAGGCAGTAAGCACTCATTCCTGGGTACAGATGAACCGTACGCGCCCTGGAGGTCCCCAACCCAGGCAGTAAGCACTCATTCCTGGGTACAGATGAACCGTACGCGCCCTGGAGGTCCCCAACCCAGGCAGTAAGCACTCATTCCTGGGTACAGATGAACCGTACGCGCCCTGGAGGTCCCCAACCCAGGCAGTAAGCACTCATTCCTGGGTACAGATGAACCGTACGCGCCCTGGAGGTCCCCAACCCAGGCAGTAAGCACTCATTCCTGGGTACAGATGAACCGTACGCGCCCTGGAGGTCCCCAACCCAGGCAGTAAGCACTCATTCCTGGGTACAGATGAACCGTACGCGCCCTGGAGGTCCCCAACCCAGGCAGTAAGCACTCATTCCTGGGTACAGATGAACCGTACGCGCCCTGGAGGTCCCCAACCCAGGCAGTAAGCACTCATTCCTGGGTACAGATGAACCGTACGCGCCCTGGAGGTCCCCAACCCAGGCAGTAAGCACTCATTCCTGGGTACAGATGAACCGTACGCGCCCTGGAGGTCCCCAACCCAGGCAGTAAGCACTCATTCCTGGGTACAGATGAACCGTACGCGCCCTGGAGGTCCCCAACCCAGGCAGTAAGCACTCATTCCTGGGTACAGATGAACCGTACGCGCCCTGGAGGTCCCCAACCCAGGCAGTAAGCACTCATTCCTGGGTACAGATGAACCGTACGCGCCCTGGAGGTCCCCAACCCAGGCAGTAAGCACTCATTCCTGGGTACAGATGAACCGTACGCGCCCTGGAGGTCCCCAACCCAGGCAGTAAGCACTCATTCCTGGGTACAGATGAACCGTACGCGCCCTGGAGGTCCCCAACCCAGGCAGTAAGCACTCATTCCTGGGTACAGATGAACCGTACGCGCCCTGGAGGTCCCCAACCCAGGCAGTAAGCACTCATTCCTGGGTACAGATGAACCGTACGCGCCCTGGAGGTCCCCAACCCAGGCAGTAAGCACTCATTCCTGGGTACAGATGAACCGTACGCGCCCTGGAGGTCCCCAACCCAGGCAGTAAGCACTCATTCCTGGGTACAGATGAACCGTACGCGCCCTGGAGGTCCCCAACCCAGGCAGTAAGCACTCATTCCTGGGTACAGATGAACCGTACGCGCCCTGGAGGTCCCCAACCCAGGCAGTAAGCACTCATTCCTGGGTACAGATGAACCGTACGCGCCCTGGAGGTCCCCAACCCAGGCAGTAAGCACTCATTCCTGGGTACAGATGAACCGTACGCGCCCTGGAGGTCCCCAACCCAGGCAGTAAGCACTCATTCCTGGGTACAGATGAACCGTACGCGCCCTGGAGGTCCCCAACCCAGGCAGTAAGCACTCATTCCTGGGTACAGATGAACCGTACGCGCCCTGGAGGTCCCCAACCCAGGCAGTAAGCACTCATTCCTGGGTACAGATGAACCGTACGCGCCCTGGAGGTCCCCAACCCAGGCAGTAAGCACTCATTCCTGGGTACAGATGAACCGTACGCGCCCTGGAGGTCCCCAACCCAGGCAGTAAGCACTCATTCCTGGGTACAGATGAACCGTACGCGCCCTGGAGGTCCCCAACCCAGGCAGTAAGCACTCATTCCTGGGTACAGATGAACCGTACGCGCCCTGGAGGTCCCCAACCCAGGCAGTAAGCACTCATTCCTGGGTACAGATGAACCGTACGCGCCCTGGAGGTCCCCAACCCAGGCAGTAAGCACTCATTCCTGGGTACAGATGAACCGTACGCGCCCTGGAGGTCCCCAACCCAGGCAGTAAGCACTCATTCCTGGGTACAGATGAACCGTACGCGCCCTGGAGGTCCCCAACCCAGGCAGTAAGCACTCATTCCTGGGTACAGATGAACCGTACGCGCCCTGGAGGTCCCCAACCCAGGCAGTAAGCACTCATTCCTGGGTACAGATGAACCGTACGCGCCCTGGAGGTCCCCAACCCAGGCAGTAAGCACTCATTCCTGGGTACAGATGAACCGTACGCGCCCTGGAGGTCCCCAACCCAGGCAGTAAGCACTCATTCCTGGGTACAGATGAACCGTACGCGCCCTGGAGGTCCCCAACCCAGGCAGTAAGCACTCATTCCTGGGTACAGATGAACCGTACGCGCCCTGGAGGTCCCCAACCCAGGCAGTAAGCACTCATTCCTGGGTACAGATGAACCGTACGCGCCCTGGAGGTCCCCAACCCAGGCAGTAAGCACTCATTCCTGGGTACAGATGAACCGTACGCGCCCTGGAGGTCCCCAACCCAGGCAGTAAGCACTCATTCCTGGGTACAGATGAACCGTACGCGCCCTGGAGGTCCCCAACCCAGGCAGTAAGCACTCATTCCTGGGTACAGATGAACCGTACGCGCCCTGGAGGTCCCCAACCCAGGCAGTAAGCACTCATTCCTGGGTACAGATGAACCGTACGCGCCCTGGAGGTCCCCAACCCAGGCAGTAAGCACTCATTCCTGGGTACAGATGAACCGTACGCGCCCTGGAGGTCCCCAACCCAGGCAGTAAGCACTCATTCCTGGGTACAGATGAACCGTCCGCGCCCTGGAGGTCCCCAACCCAGGCAGTAAGCACTCATTCCTGGGTACAGATGAACCGTCCGCGCCCTGGAGGTCCCCAACCCAGGCAGTAAGCACTCATTCCTGGGTACAGATGAACCGTCCGCGCCCTGGAGGTCCCCAACCCAGGCAGTAAGCACTCATTCCTGGGTACAGATGAACCGTCCGCGCCCTGGAGGTCCCCAACCCAGGCAGTAAGCACTCATTCCTGGGTACAGATGAACCGTCCGCGCCCTGGAGGTCCCCAACCCAGGCAGTAAGCACTCATTCCTGGGTACAGATGAACCGTCCGCGCCCTGGAGGTCCCCAACCCAGGCAGTAAGCACTCATTCCTGGGTACAGATGAACCGTCCGCGCCCTGGAGGTCCCCAACCCAGGCAGTAAGCACTCATTCCTGGGTACAGATGAACCGTACGCGCCCTGGAGGTCCCCAACCCAGGCAGTAAGCACTCATTCCTGGGTACAGATGAACCGTACGCGCCCTGGAGGTCCCCAACCCAGGCAGTAAGCACTCATTCCTGGGTACAGATGAACCGTACGCGCCCTGGAGGTCCCCAACCCAGGCAGTAAGCACTCATTCCTGGGTACAGATGAACCGTACGCGCCCTGGAGGTCCCCAACCCAGGCAGTAAGCACTCATTCCTGGGTACAGATGAACCGTACGCGCCCTGGAGGTCCCCAACCCAGGCAGTAAGCACTCATTCCTGGGTACAGATGAACCGTACGCGCCCTGGAGGTCCCCAACCCAGGCAGTAAGCACTCATTCCTGGGTACAGATGAACCGTACGCGCCCTGGAGGTCCCCAACCCAGGCAGTAAGCACTCATTCCTGGGTACAGATGAACCGTACGCGCCCTGGAGGTCCCCAACCCAGGCAGTAAGCACTCATTCCTGGGTACAGATGAACCGTACGCGCCCTGGAGGTCCCCAACCCAGGCAGTAAGCACTCATTCCTGGGTACAGATGAACCGTCCGCGCCCTGGAGGTCCCCAACCCAGGCAGTAAGCACTCATTCCTGGGTACAGATGAACCGTCCGCGCCCTGGAGGTCCCCAACCCAGGCAGTAAGCACTCATTCCTGGGTACAGATGAACCGTCCGCGCCCTGGAGGTCCCCAACCCAGGCAGTAAGCACTCATTCCTGGGTACAGATGAACCGTCCGCGCCCTGGAGGTCCCCAACCCAGGCAGTAAGCACTCATTCCTGGGTACAGATGAACCGTACGCGCCCTGGAGGTCCCCAACCCAGGCAGTAAGCACTCATTCCTGGGTACAGATGAACCGTACGCGCCCTGGAGGTCCCCAACCCAGGCAGTAAGCACTCATTCCTGGGTACAGATGAACCGTACGCGCCCTGGAGGTCCCCAACCCAGGCAGTAAGCACTCGTTCCTGGGTACAGATGAACCGTACGCGCCCTGGAGGTCCCCAACCCAGGCAGTAAGCACTCATTCCTGGGTACAGATGAACCGTACGCGCCCTGGAGGTCCCCAACCCAGGCAGTAAGCACTCATTCCTGGGTACAGATGAACCGTACGCGCCCTGGAGGTCCCCAACCCAGGCAGTAAGCACTCATTCCTGGGTACAGATGAACCGTACGCGCCCTGGAGGTCCCCAACCCAGGCAGTAAGCACTCATTCCTGGGTACAGATGAACCGTACGCGCCCTGGAGGTCCCCAACCCAGGCAGTAAGCACTCATTCCTGGGTACAGATGAACCGTACGCGCCCTGGAGGTCCCCAACCCAGGCAGTAAGCACTCATTCCTGGGTACAGATGAACCGTACGCGCCCTGGAGGTCCCCAACCCAGGCAGTAAGCACTCATTCCTGGGTACAGATGAACCGTACGCGCCCTGGAGGTCCCCAACCCAGGCAGTAAGCACTCATTCCTGGGTACAGATGAACCGTACGCGCCCTGGAGGTCCCCAACCCAGGCAGTAAGCACTCATTCCTGGGTACAGATGAACCGTACGCGCCCTGGAGGTCCCCAACCCAGGCAGTAAGCACTCATTCCTGGGTACAGATGAACCGTACGCGCCCTGGAGGTCCCCAACCCAGGCAGTAAGCACTCATTCCTGGGTACAGATGAACCGTACGCGCCCTGGAGGTCCCCAACCCAGGCAGTAAGCACTCATTCCTGGGTACAGATGAACCGTACGCGCCCTGGAGGTCCCCAACCCAGGCAGTAAGCACTCATTCCTGGGTACAGATGAACCGTACGCGCCCTGGAGGTCCCCAACCCAGGCAGTAAGCACTCATTCCTGGGTACAGATGAACCGTACGCGCCCTGGAGGTCCCCAACCCAGGCAGTAAGCACTCATTCCTGGGTACAGATGAACCGTACGCGCCCTGGAGGTCCCCAACCCAGGCAGTAAGCACTCATTCCTGGGTACAGATGAACCGTACGCGCCCTGGAGGTCCCCAACCCAGGCAGTAAGCACTCATTCCTGGGTACAGATGAACCGTACGCGCCCTGGAGGTCCCCAACCCAGGCAGTAAGCACTCATTCCTGGGTACAGATGAACCGTACGCGCCCTGGAGGTCCCCAACCCAGGCAGTAAGCACTCATTCCTGGGTACAGATGAACCGTACGCGCCCTGGAGGTCCCCAACCCAGGCAGTAAGCACTCATTCCTGGGTACAGATGAACCGTACGCGCCCTGGAGGTCCCCAACCCAGGCAGTAAGCACTCATTCCTGGGTACAGATGAACCGTACGCGCCCTGGAGGTCCCCAACCCAGGCAGTAAGCACTCATTCCTGGGTACAGATGAACCGTACGCGCCCTGGAGGTCCCCAACCCAGGCAGTAAGCACTCATTCCTGGGTACAGATGAACCGTACGCGCCCTGGAGGTCCCCAACCCAGGCAGTAAGCACTCATTCCTGGGTACAGATGAACCGTACGCGCCCTGGAGGTCCCCAACCCAGGCAGTAAGCACTCATTCCTGGGTACAGATGAACCGTACGCGCCCTGGAGGTCCCCAACCCAGGCAGTAAGCACTCATTCCTGGGTACAGATGAACCGTACGCGCCCTGGAGGTCCCCAACCCAGGCAGTAAGCACTCATTCCTGGGTACAGATGAACCGTACGCGCCCTGGAGGTCCCCAACCCAGGCAGTAAGCACTCATTCCTGGGTACAGATGAACCGTACGCGCCCTGGAGGTCCCCAACCCAGGCAGTAAGCACTCATTCCTGGGTACAGATGAACCGTACGCGCCCTGGAGGTCCCCAACCCAGGCAGTAAGCACTCATTCCTGGGTACAGATGAACCGTACGCGCCCTGGAGGTCCCCAACCCAGGCAGTAAGCACTCATTCCTGGGTACAGATGAACCGTACGCGCCCTGGAGGTCCCCAACCCAGGCAGTAAGCACTCATTCCTGGGTACAGATGAACCGTACGCGCCCTGGAGGTCCCCAACCCAGGCAGTAAGCACTCATTCCTGGGTACAGATGAACCGTCCGCGCCCTGGAGGTCCCCAACCCAGGCAGTAAGCACTCATTCCTGGGTACAGATGAACCGTCCGCGCCCTGGAGGTCCCCAACCCAGGCAGTAAGCACTCATTCCTGGGTACAGATGAACCGTCCGCGCCCTGGAGGTCCCCAACCCAGGCAGTAAGCACTCATTCCTGGGTACAGATGAACCGTCCGCGCCCTGGAGGTCCCCAACCCAGGCAGTAAGCACTCATTCCTGGGTACAGATGAACCGTACGCGCCCTGGAGGTCCCCAACCCAGGCAGTAAGCACTCATTCCTGGGTACAGATGAACCGTCCGCGCCCTGGAGGTCCCCAACCCAGGCAGTAAGCACTCATTCCTGGGTACAGATGAACCGTACGCGCCCTGGAGGTCCCCAACCCAGGCAGTAAGCACTCATTCCTGGGTACAGATGAACCGTACGCGCCCTGGAGGTCCCCAACCCAGGCAGTAAGCACTCATTCCTGGGTACAGATGAACCGTACGCGCCCTGGAGGTCCCCAACCCAGGCAGTAAGCACTCATTCCTGGGTACAGATGAACCGTCCGCGCCCTGGAGGTCCCCAACCCAGGCAGTAAGCACTCATTCCTGGGTACAGATGAACCGTCCGCGCCCTGGAGGTCCCCAACCCAGGCAGTAAGCACTCATTCCTGGGTACAGATGAACCGTCCGCGCCCTGGAGGTCCCCAACCCAGGCAGTAAGCACTCATTCCTGGGTACAGATGAACCGTCCGCGCCCTGGAGGTCCCCAACCCAGGCAGTAAGCACTCATTCCTGGGTACAGATGAACCGTCCGCGCCCTGGAGGTCCCCAACCCAGGCAGTAAGCACTCGTTCCTGGGTACAGATGAACCGTCCGCGCCCTGGAGGTCCCCAACCCAGGCAGTAAGCACTCGTTCCTGGGTACAGATGAACCGTCCGCGCCCTGGAGGTCCCCAACCCAGGCAGTAAGCACTCGTTCCTGGGTACAGATGAACCGTCCGCGCCCTGGAGGTCCCCAACCCAGGCAGTAAGCACTCGTTCCTGGGTACAGATGAACCGTCCGCGCCCTGGAGGTCCCCAACCCAGGCAGTAAGCACTCATTCCTGGGTACAGATGAACCGTCCGCGCCCTGGAGGTCCCCAACCCAGGCAGTAAGCACTCATTCCTGGGTACAGATGAACCGTACGCGCCCTGGAGGTCCCCAACCCAGGCAGTAAGCACTCATTCCTGGGTACAGATGAACCGTACGCGCCCTGGAGGTCCCCAACCCAGGCAGTAAGCACTCATTCCTGGGTACAGATGAACCGTACGCGCCCTGGAGGTCCCCAACCCAGGCAGTAAGCACTCATTCCTGGGTACAGATGAACCGTACGCGCCCTGGAGGTCCCCAACCCAGGCAGTAAGCACTCATTCCTGGGTACAGATGAACCGTCCGCGCCCTGGAGGTCCCCAACCCAGGCAGTAAGCACTCATTCCTGGGTACAGATGAACCGTACGCGCCCTGGAGGTCCCCAACCCAGGCAGTAAGCACTCATTCCTGGGTACAGATGAACCGTACGCGCCCTGGAGGTCCCCAACCCAGGCAGTAAGCACTCATTCCTGGGTACAGATGAACCGTACGCGCCCTGGAGGTCCCCAACCCAGGCAGTAAGCACTCATTCCTGGGTACAGATGAACCGTACGCGCCCTGGAGGTCCCCAACCCAGGCAGTAAGCACTCATTCCTGGGTACAGATGAACCGTACGCGCCCTGGAGGTCCCCAACCCAGGCAGTAAGCACTCATTCCTGGGTACAGATGAACCGTCCGCGCCCTGGAGGTCCCCAACCCAGGCAGTAAGCACTCGTTCCTGGGTACAGATGAACCGTCCGCGCCCTGGAGGTCCCCAACCCAGGCAGTAAGCACTCGTTCCTGGGTACAGATGAACCGTCCGCGCCCTGGAGGTCCCCAACCCAGGCAGTAAGCACTCGTTCCTGGGTACAGATGAACCGTCCGCGCCCTGGAGGTCCCCAACCCAGGCAGTAAGCACTCGTTCCTGGGTACAGATGAACCGTCCGCGCCCTGGAGGTCCCCAACCCAGGCAGTAAGCACTCATTCCTGGGTACAGATGAACCGTCCGCGCCCTGGAGGTCCCCAACCCAGGCAGTAAGCACTCATTCCTGGGTACAGATGAACCGTCCGCGCCCTGGAGGTCCCCAACCCAGGCAGTAAGCACTCATTCCTGGGTACAGATGAACCGTCCGCGCCCTGGAGGTCCCCAACCCAGGCAGTAAGCACTCATTCCTGGGTACAGATGAACCGTCCGCGCCCTGGAGGTCCCCAACCCAGGCAGTAAGCACTCATTCCTGGGTACAGATGAACCGTCCGCGCCCTGGAGGTCCCCAACCCAGGCAGTAAGCACTCATTCCTGGGTACAGATGAACCGTCCGCGCCCTGGAGGTCCCCAACCCAGGCAGTAAGCACTCGTTCCTGGGTACAGATGAACCGTCCGCGCCCTGGAGGTCCCCAACCCAGGCAGTAAGCACTCGTTCCTGGGTACAGATGAACCGTCCGCGCCCTGGAGGTCCCCAACCCAGGCAGTAAGCACTCGTTCCTGGGTACAGATGAACCGTCCGCGCCCTGGAGGTCCCCAACCCAGGCAGTAAGCACTCGTTCCTGGGTACAGATGAACCGTCCGCGCCCTGGAGGTCCCCAACCCAGGCAGTAAGCACTCGTTCCTGGGTACAGATGAACCGTCCGCGCCCTGGAGGTCCCCAACCCAGGCAGTAAGCACTCGTTCCTGGGTACAGATGAACCGTCCGCGCCCTGGAGGTCCCCAACCCAGGCAGTAAGCACTCGTTCCTGGGTACAGATGAACCGTCCGCGCCCTGGAGGTCCCCAACCCAGGCAGTAAGCACTCGTTCCTGGGTACAGATGAACCGTCCGCGCCCTGGAGGTCCCCAACCCAGGCAGTAAGCACTCGTTCCTGGGTACAGATGAACCGTCCGCGCCCTGGAGGTCCCCAACCCAGGCAGTAAGCACTCGTTCCTGGGTACAGATGAACCGTCCGCGCCCTGGAGGTCCCCAACCCAGGCAGTAAGCACTCGTTCCTGGGTACAGATGAACCGTCCGCGCCCTGGAGGTCCCCAACCCAGGCAGTAAGCACTCGTTCCTGGGTACAGATGAACCGTCCGCGCCCTGGAGGTCCCCAACCCAGGCAGTAAGCACTCGTTCCTGGGTACAGATGAACCGTCCGCGCCCTGGAGGTCCCCAACCCAGGCAGTAAGCACTCGTTCCTGGGTACAGATGAACCGTCCGCGCCCTGGAGGTCCCCAACCCAGGCAGTAAGCACTCGTTCCTGGGTACAGATGAACCGTCCGCGCCCTGGAGGTCCCCAACCCAGGCAGTAAGCACTCGTTCCTGGGTACAGATGAACCGTCCGCGCCCTGGAGGTCCCCAACCCAGGCAGTAAGCACTCGTTCCTGGGTACAGATGAACCGTCCGCGCCCTGGAGGTCCCCAACCCAGGCAGTAAGCACTCGTTCCTGGGTACAGATGAACCGTCCGCGCCCTGGAGGTCCCCAACCCAGGCAGTAAGCACTCGTTCCTGGGTACAGATGAACCGTCCGCGCCCTGGAGGTCCCCAACCCAGGCAGTAAGCACTCGTTCCTGGGTACAGATGAACCGTCCGCGCCCTGGAGGTCCCCAACCCAGGCAGTAAGCACTCGTTCCTGGGTACAGATGAACCGTCCGCGCCCTGGAGGTCCCCAACCCAGGCAGTAAGCACTCGTTCCTGGGTACAGATGAACCGTCGCGCCCTGGAGGTCCCCAACCCAGGCAGTAAGCACTCGTTCCTGGGTACAGATGAACCGTACGCGCCCTGGAGGTCCCCAACCCAGGCAGTAAGCACTCATTCCTGGGTACAGATGAACCGTACGCGCCCTGGAGGTCCCCAACCCAGGCAGTAAGCACTCATTCCTGGGTACAGATGAACCGTACGCGCCCTGGAGGTCCCCAACCCAGGCAGTAAGCACTCATTCCTGGGTACAGATGAACCGTCGCGCCCTGGAGGTCCCCAACCCAGGCAGTAAGCACTCATTCCTGGGTACAGATGAACCGTCCGCGCCCTGGAGGTCCCCAACCCAGGCAGTAAGCACTCATTCCTGGGTACAGATGAACCGTCCGCGCCCTGGAGGTCCCCAACCCAGGCAGTAAGCACTCATTCCTGGGTACAGATGAACCGTCCGCGCCCTGGAGGTCCCCAACCCAGGCAGTAAGCACTCATTCCTGGGTACAGATGAACCGTACGCGCCCTGGAGGTCCCCAACCCAGGCAGTAAGCACTCATTCCTGGGTACAGATGAACCGTACGCGCCCTGGAGGTCCCCAACCCAGGCAGTAAGCACTCATTCCTGGGTACAGATGAACCGTACGCGCCCTGGAGGTCCCCAACCCAGGCAGTAAGCACTCATTCCTGGGTACAGATGAACCGTACGCGCCCTGGAGGTCCCCAACCCAGGCAGTAAGCACTCATTCCTGGGTACAGATGAACCGTACGCGCCCTGGAGGTCCCCAACCCAGGCAGTAAGCACTCATTCCTGGGTACAGATGAACCGTACGCGCCCTGGAGGTCCCCAACCCAGGCAGTAAGCACTCATTCCTGGGTACAGATGAACCGTACGCGCCCTGGAGGTCCCCAACCCAGGCAGTAAGCACTCATTCCTGGGTACAGATGAACCGTACGCGCCCTGGAGGTCCCCAACCCAGGCAGTAAGCACTCATTCCTGGGTACAGATGAACCGTACGCGCCCTGGAGGTCCCCAACCCAGGCAGTAAGCACTCATTCCTGGGTACAGATGAACCGTACGCGCCCTGGAGGTCCCCAACCCAGGCAGTAAGCACTCATTCCTGGGTACAGATGAACCGTACGCGCCCTGGAGGTCCCCAACCCAGGCAGTAAGCACTCATTCCTGGGTACAGATGAACCGTACGCGCCCTGGAGGTCCCCAACCCAGGCAGTAAGCACTTGTTCCTGGGTACAGATGAACCGTACGCGCCCTGGAGGTCCCCAACCCAGGCAGTGAGCACTTGTTCCTGGGTACAGATGAACCGTACGCGCCCTGGAGGTCCCCAACCCAGGCAGTGAGCACTTGTTCCTGGGTACAGATGAACCGTACGCGCCCTGGAGGTCCCCAACCCAGGCAGTGAGCACTTGTTCCTGGGTACAGATGAACCGTACGCGCCCTGGAGGTCCCCAACCCAGGCAGTGAGCACTTGTTCCTGGGTACAGATGAACCGTACGCGCCCTGGAGGTCCCCAACCCAGGCAGTGAGCACTTGTTCCTGGGTACAGATGAACCGTACGCGCCCTGGAGGTCCCCAACCCAGGCAGTGAGCACTTGTTCCTGGGTACAGATGAACCGTACGCGCCCTGGAGGTCCCCAACCCAGGCAGTGAGCACTTGTTCCTGGGTACAGATGAACCGTACGCGCCCTGGAGGTCCCCAACCCAGGCAGTGAGCACTTGTTCCTGGGTACAGATGAACCGTACGCGCCCTGGAGGTCCCCAACCCAGGCAGTAAGCACTTGTTCCTGGGTACAGATGAACCGTACGCGCCCTGGAGGTCCCCAACCCAGGCAGTAAGCACTTGTTCCTGGGTACAGATGAACCGTACGCGCCCTGGAGGTCCCCAACCCAGGCAGTAAGCACTTGTTCCTGGGTACAGATGAACCGTACGCGCCCTGGAGGTCCCCAACCCAGGCAGTAAGCACTTGTTCCTGGGTACAGATGAACCGTACGCGCCCTGGAGGTCCCCAACCCAGGCAGTAAGCACTTGTTCCTGGGTACAGATGAACCGTACGCGCCCTGGAGGTCCCCAACCCAGGCAGTAAGCACTTGTTCCTGGGTACAGATGAACCGTACGCGCCCTGGAGGTCCCCAACCCAGGCAGTAAGCACTTGTTCCTGGGTACAGATGAACCGTACGCGCCCTGGAGGTCCCCAACCCAGGCAGTAAGCACTTGTTCCTGGGTACAGATGAACCGTACGCGCCCTGGAGGTCCCCAACCCAGGCAGTAAGCACTTGTTCCTGGGTACAGATGAACCGTACGCGCCCTGGAGGTCCCCAACCCAGGCAGTAAGCACTTGTTCCTGGGTACAGATGAACCGTACGCGCCCTGGAGGTCCCCAACCCAGGCAGTAAGCACTTGTTCCTGGGTACAGATGAACCGTACGCGCCCTGGAGGTCCCCAACCCAGGCAGTAAGCACTTGTTCCTGGGTACAGATGAACCGTACGCGCCCTGGAGGTCCCCAACCCAGGCAGTAAGCACTTGTTCCTGGGTACAGATGAACCGTACGCGCCCTGGAGGTCCCCAACCCAGGCAGTAAGCACTTGTTCCTGGGTACAGATGAACCGTACGCGCCCTGGAGGTCCCCAACCCAGGCAGTAAGCACTTGTTCCTGGGTACAGATGAACCGTACGCGCCCTGGAGGTCCCCAACCCAGGCAGTAAGCACTTGTTCCTGGGTACAGATGAACCGTACGCGCCCTGGAGGTCCCCAACCCAGGCAGTAAGCACTTGTTCCTGGGTACAGATGAACCGTACGCGCCCTGGAGGTCCCCAACCCAGGCAGTAAGCACTTGTTCCTGGGTACAGATGAACCGTACGCGCCCTGGAGGTCCCCAACCCAGGCAGTAAGCACTTGTTCCTGGGTACAGATGAACCGTACGCGCCCTGGAGGTCCCCAACCCAGGCAGTAAGCACTTGTTCCTGGGTACAGATGAACCGTACGCGCCCTGGAGGTCCCCAACCCAGGCAGTAAGCACTTGTTCCTGGGTACAGATGAACCGTACGCGCCCTGGAGGTCCCCAACCCAGGCAGTAAGCACTTGTTCCTGGGTACAGATGAACCGTACGCGCCCTGGAGGTCCCCAACCCAGGCAGTAAGCACTTGTTCCTGGGTACAGATGAACCGTACGCGCCCTGGAGGTCCCCAACCCAGGCAGTAAGCACTTGTTCCTGGGTACAGATGAACCGTACGCGCCCTGGAGGTCCCCAACCCAGGCAGTAAGCACTTGTTCCTGGGTACAGATGAACCGTACGCGCCCTGGAGGTCCCCAACCCAGGCAGTAAGCACTTGTTCCTGGGTACAGATGAACCGTACGCGCCCTGGAGGTCCCCAACCCAGGCAGTAAGCACTTGTTCCTGGGTACAGATGAACCGTACGCGCCCTGGAGGTCCCCAACCCAGGCAGTAAGCGCTTGTTCCTGGGTACAGATGAACCGTACGCGCCCTGGAGGTCCCCAACCCAGGCAGTAAGCACTTGTTCCTGGGTACAGATGAACCGTACGCGCCCTGGAGGTCCCCAACCCAGGCAGTAAGCACTTGTTCCTGGGTACAGATGAACCGTACGCGCCCTGGAGGTCCCCAACCCAGGCAGTAAGCACTTGTTCCTGGGTACAGATGAACCGTACGCGCCCTGGAGGTCCCCAACCCAGGCAGTAAGCACTTGTTCCTGGGTACAGATGAACCGTACGCGCCCTGGAGGTCCCCAACCCAGGCAGTAAGCACTTGTTCCTGGGTACAGATGAACCGTACGCGCCCTGGAGGTCCCCAACCCAGGCAGTAAGCACTTGTTCCTGGGTACAGATGAACCGTACGCGCCCTGGAGGTCCCCAACCCAGGCAGTAAGCGCTTGTTCCTGGGTACAGATGAACCGTACGCGCCCTGGAGGTCCCCAACCCAGGCAGTAAGCGCTTGTTCCTGGGTACAGATGAACCGTACGCGCCCTGGAGGTCCCCAACCCAGGCAGTAAGCGCTTGTTCCTGGGTACAGATGAACCGTACGCGCCCTGGAGGTCCCCAACCCAGGCAGTAAGCGCTTGTTCCTGGGTACAGATGAACCGTACGCGCCCTGGAGGTCCCCAACCCAGGCAGTAAGCGCTTGTTCCTGGGTACAGATGAACCGTACGCGCCCTGGAGGTCCCCAACCCAGGCAGTAAGCGCTTGTTCCTGGGTACAGATGAACCGTACGCGCCCTGGAGGTCCCCAACCCAGGCAGTAAGCGCTTGTTCCTGGGTACAGATGAACCGTACGCGCCCTGGAGGTCCCCAACCCAGGCAGTAAGCGCTTGTTCCTGGGTACAGATGAACCGTACGCGCCCTGGAGGTCCCCAACCCAGGCAGTAAGCGCTTGTTCCTGGGTACAGATGAACCGTACGCGCCCTGGAGGTCCCCAACCCAGGCAGTAAGCGCTTGTTCCTGGGTACAGATGAACCGTACGCGCCCTGGAGGTCCCCAACCCAGGCAGTAAGCGCTTGTTCCTGGGTACAGATGAACCGTACGCGCCCTGGAGGTCCCCAACCCAGGCAGTAAGCGCTTGTTCCTGGGTACAGATGAACCGTACGCGCCCTGGAGGTCCCCAACCCAGGCAGTAAGCGCTTGTTCCTGGGTACAGATGAACCGTACGCGCCCTGGAGGTCCCCAACCCAGGCAGTAAGCGCTTGTTCCTGGGTACAGATGAACCGTACGCGCCCTGGAGGTCCCCAACCCAGGCAGTAAGCGCTTGTTCCTGGGTACAGATGAACCGTACGCGCCCTGGAGGTCCCCAACCCAGGCAGTAAGCGCTTGTTCCTGGGTACAGATGAACCGTACGCGCCCTGGAGGTCCCCAACCCAGGCAGTAAGCGCTTGTTCCTGGGTACAGATGAACCGTACGCGCCCTGGAGGTCCCCAACCCAGGCAGTAAGCGCTTGTTCCTGGGTACAGATGAACCGTACGCGCCCTGGAGGTCCCCAACCCAGGCAGTAAGCACTTGTTCCTGGGTACAGATGAACCGTACGCGCCCTGGAGGTCCCCAACCCAGGCAGTAAGCACTTGTTCCTGGGTACAGATGAACCGTACGCGCCCTGGAGGTCCCCAACCCAGGCAGTAAGCACTTGTTCCTGGGTACAGATGAACCGTACGCGCCCTGGAGGTCCCCAACCCAGGCAGTAAGCACTTGTTCCTGGGTACAGATGAACCGTACGCGCCCTGGAGGTCCCCAACCCAGGCAGTAAGCACTTGTTCCTGGGTACAGATGAACCGTACGCGCCCTGGAGGTCCCCAACCCAGGCAGTAAGCACTTGTTCCTGGGTACAGATGAACCGTACGCGCCCTGGAGGTCCCCAACCCAGGCAGTAAGCACTTGTTCCTGGGTACAGATGAACCGTACGCGCCCTGGAGGTCCCCAACCCAGGCAGTAAGCACTTGTTCCTGGGTACAGATGAACCGTACGCGCCCTGGAGGTCCCCAACCCAGGCAGTAAGCACTTGTTCCTGGGTACAGATGAACCGTACGCGCCCTGGAGGTCCCCAACCCAGGCAGTAAGCACTTGTTCCTGGGTACAGATGAACCGTACGCGCCCTGGAGGTCCCCAACCCAGGCAGTAAGCACTTGTTCCTGGGTACAGATGAACCGTACGCGCCCTGGAGGTCCCCAACCCAGGCAGTAAGCACTTGTTCCTGGGTACAGATGAACCGTACGCGCCCTGGAGGTCCCCAACCCAGGCAGTAAGCACTTGTTCCTGGGTACAGATGAACCGTACGCGCCCTGGAGGTCCCCAACCCAGGCAGTAAGCACTTGTTCCTGGGTACAGATGAACCGTACGCGCCCTGGAGGTCCCCAACCCAGGCAGTAAGCACTTGTTCCTGGGTACAGATGAACCGTACGCGCCCTGGAGGTCCCCAACCCAGGCAGTAAGCACTTGTTCCTGGGTACAGATGAACCGTACGCGCCCTGGAGGTCCCCAACCCAGGCAGTAAGCACTTGTTCCTGGGTACAGATGAACCGTACGCGCCCTGGAGGTCCCCAACCCAGGCAGTAAGCACTTGTTCCTGGGTACAGATGAACCGTACGCGCCCTGGAGGTCCCCAACCCAGGCAGTAAGCGCTTGTTCCTGGGTACAGATGAACCGTACGCGCCCTGGAGGTCCCCAACCCAGGCAGTAAGCGCTTGTTCCTGGGTACAGATGAACCGTACGCGCCCTGGAGGTCCCCAACCCAGGCAGTAAGCGCTTGTTCCTGGGTACAGATGAACCGTACGCGCCCTGGAGGTCCCCAACCCAGGCAGTAAGCGCTTGTTCCTGGGTACAGATGAACCGTACGCGCCCTGGAGGTCCCCAACCCAGGCAGTAAGCGCTTGTTCCTGGGTACAGATGAACCGTACGCGCCCTGGAGGTCCCCAACCCAGGCAGTAAGCGCTTGTTCCTGGGTACAGATGAACCGTACGCGCCCTGGAGGTCCCCAACCCAGGCAGTAAGCGCTTGTTCCTGGGTACAGATGAACCGTACGCGCCCTGGAGGTCCCCAACCCAGGCAGTAAGCGCTTGTTCCTGGGTACAGATGAACCGTACGCGCCCTGGAGGTCCCCAACCCAGGCAGTAAGCGCTTGTTCCTGGGTACAGATGAACCGTACGCGCCCTGGAGGTCCCCAACCCAGGCAGTAAGCGCTTGTTCCTGGGTACAGATGAACCGTACGCGCCCTGGAGGTCCCCAACCCAGGCAGTAAGCGCTTGTTCCTGGGTACAGATGAACCGTACGCGCCCTGGAGGTCCCCAACCCAGGCAGTAAGCGCTTGTTCCTGGGTACAGATGAACCGTACGCGCCCTGGAGGTCCCCAACCCAGGCAGTAAGCGCTTGTTCCTGGGTACAGATGAACCGTACGCGCCCTGGAGGTCCCCAACCCAGGCAGTAAGCGCTTGTTCCTGGGTACAGATGAACCGTACGCGCCCTGGAGGTCCCCAACCCAGGCAGTAAGCGCTTGTTCCTGGGTACAGATGAACCGTACGCGCCCTGGAGGTCCCCAACCCAGGCAGTAAGCGCTTGTTCCTGGGTACAGATGAACCGTACGCGCCCTGGAGGTCCCCAACCCAGGCAGTAAGCGCTTGTTCCTGGGTACAGATGAACCGTACGCGCCCTGGAGGTCCCCAACCCAGGCAGTAAGCGCTTGTTCCTGGGTACAGATGAACCGTACGCGCCCTGGAGGTCCCCAACCCAGGCAGTAAGCGCTTGTTCCTGGGTACAGATGAACCGTACGCGCCCTGGAGGTCCCCAACCCAGGCAGTAAGCACTTGTTCCTGGGTACAGATGAACCGTACGCGCCCTGGAGGTCCCCAACCCAGGCAGTAAGCACTTGTTCCTGGGTACAGATGAACCGTACGCGCCCTGGAGGTCCCCAACCCAGGCAGTAAGCACTTGTTCCTGGGTACAGATGAACCGTACGCGCCCTGGAGGTCCCCAACCCAGGCAGTAAGCACTTGTTCCTGGGTACAGATGAACCGTACGCGCCCTGGAGGTCCCCAACCCAGGCAGTAAGCACTTGTTCCTGGGTACAGATGAACCGTACGCGCCCTGGAGGTCCCCAACCCAGGCAGTAAGCACTTGTTCCTGGGTACAGATGAACCGTACGCGCCCTGGAGGTCCCCAACCCAGGCAGTAAGCACTTGTTCCTGGGTACAGATGAACCGTACGCGCCCTGGAGGTCCCCAACCCAGGCAGTAAGCACTTGTTCCTGGGTACAGATGAACCGTACGCGCCCTGGAGGTCCCCAACCCAGGCAGTAAGCACTTGTTCCTGGGTACAGATGAACCGTACGCGCCCTGGAGGTCCCCAACCCAGGCAGTAAGCACTTGTTCCTGGGTACAGATGAACCGTACGCGCCCTGGAGGTCCCCAACCCAGGCAGTAAGCACTTGTTCCTGGGTACAGATGAACCGTACGCGCCCTGGAGGTCCCCAACCCAGGCAGTAAGCACTTGTTCCTGGGTACAGATGAACCGTACGCGCCCTGGAGGTCCCCAACCCAGGCAGTAAGCACTTGTTCCTGGGTACAGATGAACCGTACGCGCCCTGGAGGTCCCCAACCCAGGCAGTGAGCACTTGTTCCTGGGTACAGATGAACCGTACGCGCCCTGGAGGTCCCCAACCCAGGCAGTGAGCACTTGTTCCTGGGTACAGATGAACCGTACGCGCCCTGGAGGTCCCCAACCCAGGCAGTGAGCACTTGTTCCTGGGTACAGATGAACCGTACGCGCCCTGGAGGTCCCCAACCCAGGCAGTGAGCACTTGTTCCTGGGTACAGATGAACCGTACGCGCCCTGGAGGTCCCCAACCCAGGCAGTGAGCACTTGTTCCTGGGTACAGATGAACCGTACGCGCCCTGGAGGTCCCCAACCCAGGCAGTGAGCACTTGTTCCTGGGTACAGATGAACCGTACGCGCCCTGGAGGTCCCCAACCCAGGCAGTGAGCACTTGTTCCTGGGTACAGATGAACCGTACGCGCCCTGGAGGTCCCCAACCCAGGCAGTGAGCACTTGTTCCTGGGTACAGATGAACCGTACGCGCCCTGGAGGTCCCCAACCCAGGCAGTGAGCACTTGTTCCTGGGTACAGATGAACCGTACGCGCCCTGGAGGTCCCCAACCCAGGCAGTGAGCACTTGTTCCTGGGTACAGATGAACCGTACGCGCCCTGGAGGTCCCCAACCCAGGCAGTGAGCACTTGTTCCTGGGTACAGATGAACCGTACGCGCCCTGGAGGTCCCCAACCCAGGCAGTGAGCACTTGTTCCTGGGTACAGATGAACCGTACGCGCCCTGGAGGTCCCCAACCCAGGCAGTGAGCACTTGTTCCTGGGTACAGATGAACCGTACGCGCCCTGGAGGTCCCCAACCCAGGCAGTGAGCACTTGTTCCTGGGTACAGATGAACCGTACGCGCCCTGGAGGTCCCCAACCCAGGCAGTGAGCACTTGTTCCTGGGTACAGATGAACCGTACGCGCCCTGGAGGTCCCCAACCCAGGCAGTGAGCACTTGTTCCTGGGTACAGATGAACCGTACGCGCCCTGGAGGTCCCCAACCCAGGCAGTGAGCACTTGTTCCTGGGTACAGATGAACCGTACGCGCCCTGGAGGTCCCCAACCCAGGCAGTGAGCACTTGTTCCTGGGTACAGATGAACCGTACGCGCCCTGGAGGTCCCCAACCCAGGCAGTAAGCACTTGTTCCTGGGTACAGATGAACCGTACGCGCCCTGGAGGTCCCCAACCCAGGCAGTAA
>JBBPBX010043216.1:0-15469 GCA_038048925.1 Garcialebias charrua | reverse complement strand
TATATATATATTTTAATGGAGATGCGTGACGTAACCACGAAACGTCGTAACTCTAGGACTACCTGTACTATTTTAAAACCATTCCTATTTTATCTTGTGTCATTATGTACATAGAATCTTATGATTGTTTGCAAGAGCTACAGCAGCAGCATCAGCAGCAGCAGCAGCAGCAGCAGCTAGCTGCAGCACTTCCGGTGTGCATGCTTACAGCAGGATTATGATACAATTTCTGCTAGAACAGCTGAGTACTGTAATCTAAGAATCATGGTAGCATAAAGGTTTATAAAAAAAATAAACCAAACACTTTTTTTAGTCTGATTTTTAAGATGACAGCAAATTACTTTGATCTCGCTCCTAAAAGGAACAGTTAGCTCATTAAAGTCAGAATTAAAATGTGTTTCCTCAAACCGAGGCTGTTTATAGAGCTTCCTACAACAGGTAAGATATTAAGTGCTCACGAGCCGCTCAGCACTGTGAGGCTCACAATGAAATACAAAATACTTAATTGGGTTTAATATATAAAGTGGCCAAAGGCATCGTTTAGAGAAAAACTGAGAAAAACTGAAAAACGATCAGATCTTGCACCAATTTTTTTTAAATGCGTGTTTCGACAAGGTCCAAATTACTCTTGGCTGCAGAAACGAAAATTGTTCTTCAGAGTTTGGCACCATGAGCTTCATGACAGCCTGACTGTCTGAAGCTCTAAAGGGCTACAGTAATGTGTCCAAGCTAAGATCTGCAGCTCTTTTTTTGTATCATCCCACTGAACTCTGACCGTATTTAAACCCTAATCAGATTCTTTACAGTGAAAACCAGAACAGATCACTCCATCACTACAAAGAGAGCCAAGCAGCACTAGATTTAACCTTCTCCATTTGTGTTAGACGACTTGTGTTTTTAGTTGGCTGTGCAGATAATCCTGTTTCAGATTGGAGGTGAGGAGACTTGCCTGACGCCTTTATAATAGATTCATTAAACAAAGTGTTTGAAAATTACGTAAACTGCTTCCAAAAGCCTAAATCTTTATTCAACAAATCAGTGATATTCAGTTGCAGTTGCTTAAAGGTCCACTGACATCATCTTTCTACTTTGCATAAAATGTTACAAGGTATATATCTTGTGTATCATTCAACTATGTTCGTTTTTGCAAACAAAATGATAATTAAATTTTGATTTAAAAGTGATTTTAAACTTCGCGCCGTGTTTATTCACGGGAAATCCGATTACACTCGAATGCAACATCTGTGACGTAGGAAGGAGAAGCTCATTTCGCGGCTGCAATGATAACGCATGCGCATTCTCTGCCAGATCGCCTTCTTTTTGTATAACTTGAAAAATGCCGTTACATTATGTCGCATTTGGGTGTTCTAATATCATCAGTGAACAAGTGAGCGTTTTCACTTTCCCAAAAGATGAAATACTTTGTCAAGTATGGAATAAATAAAGCTTCCTGAAAAGGTAAGACTCAATTAAATACGGGTGCAGACCTAAATTAGAACCTGCTGTTTCTTGTTCATCTAACTTTCTGCTTCCCAAACTGAAGACAAATCGCTCAAATCTTCACTTAGATTGCTAAATTAGTCGGTTTATTTATTGTCCGCCATGAATAAGGCCCGGGGGCCTTTCTGGGTGGAGTTTGCATGTTCTCTCTGTGCATGCGTGGGTTTTCTCCGGGTGCTCCGGTTTCCTCCCACAGTCCAAAAACATGCATCTTAGGCTGATTGGTAACTCTAAATTGACCCTGGGTGTGAGTGAGACAGGCCCCTCTTGTAAATGAGTCCCCGTGGCTCAACGAGGCTAGCCTGTATAAATAAAGGTTGAATGAATGAATGAATGAATATGTAAAAGGGGCGTTCTAAAGATGTTCTTCATCCTACGTCACAGATGTTGCATTCGTGTGTAATCGGATTTCCCGTGAATAAACACGGCGCGAAGTTTAAAATCACTTTTAAATCAAAATTAAATTAATTTATCATTTTGTTTGCAAAAACGAACATAGTTGAATGATACAAGATATATATCTTGTAACATTTTATGCAAAGTAGAAAGATGATGTCAGTGGATCTTTAAGGGCATTCTTCATAAAAAATGAGTTCATGGTTCAAGAAAACTTTACATTACCGGTAGTTTATAGAGATTAAATGCAGTCAACTTCAGGAAACTTCTTGACAGTTGTAAAAGTGTTTGCATTGATTTTTAATTTTATTTTACGAATGTCTGATGTGCAGTTGAAATTATGGGTGTGTTATATCTTCATAATAAGTATTTGCAGAAATCGTCACTGAAACCAGTGAATCTTCCTTCTGGAAATGGGCGGCATTAGGAACCTGAAAAGGAAACAGTCATTAATTTGTCTGCAGGCGTAGTACATCTATTCAAACCATCCTTCACTTCTCAAAGAGAGGAAGAGAACCGCCGAGGGGTCCCTCTCTTTGAATAAACCTCAGCAAATGAAGCTTTTCAAAGAACTCTGGGTAATTCTCCAGTTGCTTGTGGTATCGCAGGAAAGGCCACACTTCTGGGGTGGATGACATTTTCCTTTTTCAATCTTCTAAAAGTGTGGCTGCACGCTGCAGCTGGTGTTCAGAGTTTCAAAAACCTGGCCTGTCACTCATGCATGTCAGTGTCAAGTTTTCCTATTTCTCTTGGCCCATCTGCTTCAGCTTTATTAAAAATAAGAAAGAAAGAAAAAGGAACAAAAACATTGCAAGTAGGAAACAACTGCATGTCTGCAGCACAAAGCAAGCCCAACAGGGCCGGTCTCTATAAAAAAAACATAGTTAAAGGGATAATTCGGATTTAAAGTGACGTTATGTAAAAATAAAATAAATAATGAGTGTCTTACCTGTTGCAGATGGCTCATTAAACAACCTCAGTTTAGAGAGAAAGAGATTAATTCTGACCAGACTAATGAACTAATAAAGGAATGGAAGCTCCAAGTAGGTTACTGTCATTCCAAACAACCTCAATCTCAAAAACTTTTATCCATCCATCCATCCATCCATCCATCCATCCATCCATCCATCCATCCATCCATCCATCCATCATCTTTACCCACTTCTTCATTTTCAGGTCACGGGGGGTCACTGGTGCCAATATACATCTATCGCAGTACGAGAAGCGGGGGACACCCTGGACAGGTCTCCAGTCCATCACTGGGACACAGAGACAAATAACCATTCACTCTCTCACTCAAACCTAGAGACAATTTAGAGTTACCAATCAGACTGACATTCATGTTTTGGTCTGTGGGAGGAAACCCATGCATGCACAAAGAGAACATGCAAACTCCATCCAGAAAGGTCCCCGAATGGGATTTAATCCGGCAACCTTCTTGCTAAGGAGCTCTACCAACTGAGCCACCATGTTGATATATTGGTTCATAAAAATGCAATTTTAGAAACATTTACATGCTAACCGTCCATTAGGAAATCATTCCAGTAAAAAGATAATAACGTCTGTTAGAAGTGGCCCAGGCTGCACAGGAAGTGCTACAGATGGCTGCTGATGTTTTTTTTGTTCTAGCAAATAATCAAATAAATATATGTAAATTAAAGGCCTTACATTCTTTAAAGAATTGCCTATGCTGCCTTTCATATCAGAGTTTTTAACTAAGATCATCTGATGTTGAGATATGACAAAGTTGTAGCCATTTTTATTGGAAAATACATTTTGAATAAGTATCTGCAACAACCACACCAAAGTTTATCTCAACATCTTTAACTGAATTAAGTTCAAAGATTAATCAGTTGTAGATTTACATCCAGTCATTACTTTCTGAAAATGTCATTGAGATTCACCTGGTGGTTTATGAGGTATTTTTGTTGAAAGTCATATACTTTTGACTTCAACAGTCAATGAGACGATTGTACGTAAAGCTATGGTGCTCATGTGCTGGGGATGATGCTCAGCTACTACCTCACCAAATATTAACTCAACTTCTTTGAAACTAACTACGGTAAATTAAAGCTCCGCTGACATCATCTTTTAACTTTCCATAAAATGGCACAACATATATATATATATATTAAGATTGACCTCTGATTGTTTTTGCTAAAACAATGTGAAATTAATGAAAATTCCTCTCCAAAATAGTTTAAAATTAGCGCCGTTTATTTACACGGTAAATTCGGGTTTTTCCGGTCACGTGATTGTGACGTTACATACAGATCTCTGCTCCAACGGCACATTTAATACAATGAATAAAGATACAAACGCATCCATCGAATTTAGCCATTTAAAACTTTAGATTTTAGCGATTTGGCTTCAGTTCGTGAAGAAGAAGTTATTTTGAGTGATCAAAAATCAAACAGCATGGTTTCTTTTGTCCGTGCTGCCTTTTTTTTCAGGAGAGGTTTCACATTCAATAAGCGAGCAGCAGATGGCAGCAAAGCCATTGTGATTCCTCTTACAGAGCACTGTAATATTTATCACGATGGCTTTGCTGACATCTGCTGTTCACTCCATGAATAACTTCTTCTTCACAAACTGAAGCCAAATCGCTAAAATCTAAAGTTTTAAATGGCTAAATTCGACGGACGTGTTTGTATCTTTCTCCATTGTATTAAATGTGCCGTTGGAGCAGAGATCTGTGTCTGACGTCACAATCACGTGACCGGAAAAACCCGAATTTACCGTGTAAAAAAACGGCGCTAATTTTAAACTATTTTGGAGAGGAATTTTCATTAATTTCACATTGTTTTAGCAAAAACGATCAGAGGTCAATCTTAATATATATATATATGTTGTGCCATTTTATGGAAAGTTAAAAGATGATGTCAGGGGAGCTTTAAGGCCATTTTTGTGTTTCCTAAAAATCCGTTGATAATAGCGGCCATATTAAAGTGCACTGGGTCTAAATAGATGTTCACCCAAAGAATACTTGATGAAAGCTTTATTAAATTTGTCTGATGGTTCATGAAACATTTCGCTAACAGACTGACCAGCTGCACTGACTCCCATAGAGGCTTTTTAAAAGATTTGTTCACAACCTTTCCATGGAGCCCCATTTTAAAAGATGCAAAGTATCCTTTTAGGCTCAGTTTAAAAGAAAAGGGGAGGCCTGAGGCTAAAGAAAAAGTCAGGGTCAGTGGTTAACCACAGAGTGAAGCGTGTTATTTAGGGCAGAGGCCAGGCGGCACAACATCACAAACACAACAGGACCGTTCTCCCTGCTGTCAGAACCAGCATCTACCCACGACAAAGGATTGGCCGACCAAACGACACCCTCAGCAGCATGAAAACACACTCTGCATGCTTTTTATCGCTCTGCTATAGCAGTTCATCTGCCTGTAGCGTGTCACTGCTGAAATCCATCCTGTTCTTGTTTTTAAGGTGGTTATGACTTGCAGCGACTCGTGTCGCAACAGAAGGATGTTGCAACCTGCTCCGGCTTTCATTAGGAAGTTCATGTTTCTGTTGCTGATTTGGTTCATTTGTTTCCGTGCAGACCTTTTAAAGACAAATTCAAGAATTACATAAATATACAGTAACGGACACTTGAGTTTAGTAGTGAAGACTAACGGGCTGTGTTCTCTTGTTGAAATCTCTTGCATGAAGTGCACTGGGTATTACAAAAAGGAACACAAACATTTATCTTGTTACACAGTTTAATTAAAGAAAAGATCCGTTGAAACATGTGTGAATGTTGAGCATTCAAACAATTTTATTGTTTATTCTATTTTTTGCATTCTAACCAGAATAGCTAAAAATGCTTTTTTAGCCACTCACATATCAAAACGTTCAGCTCAGTCAGGAGATGGGTGCTATTACAATGAATTACATTTGGTTTTTGCAACTTTTATGCTTTTCAAACTATTAAACTTTGTTTACAGATATTTTCCCCGTAGAAATACATGAAAATCTCCAGTTCCTTCAAAACCTTTGCTCTTTTTAACATCTACTTCAGCATGTTTACTGTAGTTAAAAAATCATGTCAGTGACGCTTCAGGTAAACTGGGCTTTATTTGGCTTTCGGCTACAGTAGCCTCTTTTGTTTTTCAGCTAGTGCTGCGTTTCTTTTAGCTTTAGCGGCTCAGTTTCAGCTTCTCTCACAGTTCAGCTGTAATTCAGCACTTGGCATTCACACTGCATGTTCACAGAAAATACAGTTTCTCTAGTTTAATTCCGCTTCTGCATTTCTTCCACAAATTGCCCTGAGTGACAGTTTTGATCTGAGCTGATGAAGAAGCATTTTAGTTTTAATCAAAACGTCCTCGTGTGATTTGACACCACTCGTCCTGTTTGTGATCGCTCCTTGATACGTTTCTGTCTCGGCTCTGAGGAATAAAACTCCCTCTGTTCACGGGTTGAGGCTTCTTTGCTGCTGATGACAGCACTACAAAGTGGAATGATGTTTTGCTCATGGCTCCCTCGGGCGTGAAGTATCTGCTCTCTGAAAGTGTTAAAGACAAATGTCACTCTTCTTCTTCTTTTCTTCTTCTTCTTCTTCTTTTTCCCAGTTGTGAGAGTGCATTACCTTCTCATTAAATAGGTCTTAACACTCTGTAAGTCCACCACAGTACAGTATTATGAAGACTCACCCACACACAAGTCGCATGACTGACTCGTGGTGCCTTCACTGTCACATGCATTTTTGTCTTTATGATGCTGTTAGTGTGAACTATAATAAAGAGATTCATCAGTATCATACTTGTGGAAATCATCTTTGTTGGAACTTGGCTGGGCCTTAAAGCTGCTATATGTAACTTTTCTAACAATATATTTTTAACATATTTCTTCACTCTGTCACTAGACAGATGTTAGAGAGGTAATCTCTGAAAAAAAAAAAAAGTATTGTCCCCTTGCTTCTCCAGGTGGTAAATAGGCATTTCTAAAAAGAAAAAGTGACCCGCCATTAACCAGCCAATAAAAACAGAGTTTGTAACCAGCCAATAAAAACAGAGCTTGAATTTGAATCAGCCAATAAAAACAGAGCTTGAATTTGAATCAGCCAATAAAAACAGAGCTTGAATTTGAATCAGCCAATAAAAACAGAGCTTGAATTTGAATTTCAGCAGACCATGGGAGAGCAGAGCCATATATGGCTCTGAGGGGGAGGGATCAGAATGCTTTGCCTGTTGAATTTTTTTCTAAGTGCTGCAGTTCTACAGAAACTGCAGACTGAACCTTTAAAACCAAAATAATTATTGCCTTCAATGTTGACAGTTATGTAAATTTTTGTGCATTTGTATGTGTGTCTGTGTGTTTGTTGTGTGAACACAACCACTCAAGAACCACAAGACAGAACTTTATTTTCAAGTTTTAACCAAATTTTCCACAACAATAAGAAATGCTCTAAGGATGCTATGCTTTTGAAGGATTTTATTTTAAATTAATAGCTTTTATTTTGGGGGGTGTCATTTATCATCATCTNGACTCCGCCAAGGTTGCCCTTTGTCACCGATTCTGTTTATAACTTTTATGGACAGAATTTCTAGGCGCAGCCAAGGTGTTGAGAGGATCCGTTTTGGTGGCCTTAGAATCGCTTCTCTGTTTTTTGCAGATGATGTGGTCCTATTGGCTTCATCAGCTCGTGATCTACAGCTTTCACTGGAGCGGTTTGCAGCTGAATGCGATGCGGCCGGGATGAGGATCAGTTCCTCCAAATCCGAGGCCATGGTCTTGAGCCGGAAAAGGGTAGCATGCCCTCTCCGGGTCGGGGAGGAGGTCCTGCCCCAAGTGGAGGAGTTTAAGTATCTCGGGATCTTGTTCACGAATGAGGGAAAACTGGAGCGTGAGATCGATAGGCGGATAGGTGCAGCGTCCGCAGTGAAGCGGGCGCTGTACCGGTCTGTCGTGGTGAAGAGAGAGCTGAGTCAAAAGGCAAAGCTCTCAATTTACCGATCGATCTACGTTCCCACCCTCATCTATGGTCATGAGCTTTGGGTTATGACCGAAAGAACAAGATCTCGGATACAAGCGGCTGAAATGAGTTTTCTCCGCAGGGTGGCTGGACTCTCCCTTAGAGATAGGGTGAGAAGCTCAGTCATCCGGGAGGGACTCGGAGTAGAGCCGCTGCTTCTCCACATCGAGAGGAGCCAGTTGAGGTGGCTCGGGCATCTGGTTAGGATGCCTCCTGGACGCCTCCCTGGTGAGGTGTTCCGGGCATGTCCCACCGGGAGGAGACCCAGAGGAAGACCCAGGATACGCTGGAGGGACTATGTTTCTCGGCTGGCCTGGGAACGCCTTGGGATTCCCCCAGAGGAGCTGCTCCAAGTGGCTGGGGAGAGGGAAGTCTGGGCCTCCCTACTTAGGCTGCTACCCCCGCGACCCGACCCCGGATAAGCGGAAGAAAATGGATGGATGGATGGATGGATGGACGTCAGTCGACGTCGTTCAAAACTCCGCCTTCTGCTCTCTGATTGGTCCGGTCAAAACCTACCGGAGAAATGGTTGTGGATGGGACAAGTCCCAGACTGTGTAGTGAAGGGAAATGAGAATTGAGCGGAGCTGTGCAGGAAGGCGAGGGCCAGGCTAGTATTCATGTATTCATTTATAAAAATAAAAAAAAGATTTTTATTTTAAATTTTTTTACAGTGCGTTTGTAAGTCAGAGTTGCCGTAGGTCGGGGACTCCCTGTATATGTTCTGATATACAGTTAAAAAAGTTATGCAGCATTTGTTTGATTTCCAAAAACATTTTAAAGCAAAAAATAAAAATAAAATAAAACAATAAAGAAAAGAAAGGTGATTTATTTTTATTTTTACAAAGATGGCTTCCTTCACTCTTCTCTCAAACCAACGTTCCTCTCTATCAAGGATGTGCACATCTTCATCTTCATCAAGTCAAGGTTTCTTCATTCACACCACATGTGGTACATGTGTACACAGGGTCCCAGTTACATCCAACAAAAGTATAAATTGTAAAGAAAAACAGTAATAAGATCTAAGATACGAATTAAGAATACACTAAACACTAATAGTACAAGAACAATAAGTTGAACAACAGCAGCACGAACATGAGTCATCCCTAAAAGAGTGCCATCTTAGAGCATCCAGCAGGCTCAGAGATGACCTGCCAGAAGCCATTTTTGTGAACAGAACCTGTCCATCATTAAACAGGGACAGAGGCCTCCATGTCCAACTGTCCCCCTGCTGTTATTGCATCACTCAGCCCTCTGTGTATAGCAAGCAACCATCAGGGCACCAACCATTGGTCATTAGGCTGACAGTCCTCATTTTGCATGTGAACAACTAGTTCTGGCTGTCACAAGTGAACTGGTTGATCCACTATGAGAAGGTGCTATTTATAAGACTGAGTTTGTTGCAGCTCCTTAAGATCCTCTGGATAAAAGTCAAAACGTTTCAACAAAGAACAATTCGTCCAGAGGAGTAATCTACCTGGATTATTGAGCATGCATCAGGACTTAAGTATGTTTACCAAACAACTCTCTTATATTTGATTGAATTTAAATTCAGGAACACTTAAGCAAATGCCAGACAGGCATGTTGACCACTGTGTTCCAGTGCAACTTCTTATAGTTTCGCTATTGAAGAATTTAGGAAGTGAGAACTCTGGTTGTTGCAGTTTAGCAACAGGAATCTGTGGCCATTCTGCCCGATTACATCGCTCAGCAGTCTGTGGTTGGTATTGTTTGACACTCCTCTTCACGATACATTTTGCAGGCACAAATTTAAAACACACACAATTTGTGTCTATAAAGCCTCTCTATGATAGGCAGAACATGGTCTGGGACTGTGCTGCAGAAAATAATCAGAGTTTCAAGAAGACAATGGCATCTAGGTGGCAGCATGTTTGTCTTTAAAATTCCAAAATACAGCCCTGCATCAATGTTAGCTTCTGATAAGCACCAATCACCCACAGCTTGGGCACTAATGATCTCCACATGCTGTCTTTTGCACCTTTTGCACCCACTGTCTTCACCTTTGAACTTTTATCCAGAGAAATCATTAGACATTTCCGATCTTTGAGATGTAAACATCCAGCGATCTACAAACATTTTTGGTGAACCCCTTTTATCACTCGCCGCTGTAAGACTAAGGTGGAGAAAAGGTCTGTATGGTTAGCAAAATATCTCATGAACTACTGAATAATGGCGTTTATTGTACAGCAACCCCTCGAGTTACGTCAGGGATAGGGACCTACGTGTGTGACTTAGGTCGATGTTGTCGTACCTCGCGGACCAAAAACACATGCCTGTCGTAGGTCCGCGTTTCTGACATAGGTCGCGGTTATACCGCTAACGGAGCGCCGCACACATATTTAATGGCATGAGACTGAACAAGCAGACATACTAAGGCCATAAACACGCACAGAACTGCACAATAAATAAAAAATATAATGTCTTACTTTGAGCCGGTGGCCCCGACTGCCAGGCGGACATTTGCGGCGAGCTCCCGGCCGCAGATGGATCCTCCGCGGCATGTCGGCTCGGTGTCTTCGCCTGTGTTAGCTGCTTTGTTAGCTGCTGTCGTTAGCATGTCGGGCGGCGTTGTGGCCGCCGATCGCGGGGCGATCCGCGGCTGCTCCTCCGGACCTGAGACGTCCACAGAGTTGACCGAGTGTTTCCAGCTAATTTATCCGTATGAGGCAACCCTGATCGGGCACACGGAGCCAGCTGACAGTAGACTCTGGAGCTCCATTGACCGCAGTACAGTTGTAAAATGGCAACCGGAAGTGGCGAGCGGAAACCGGAAGTTGCATAATACGATAAATTTCTAATCAAAACGTAAAATTAATATTTATACTTTATTTATAAAGCCATTTAAAACAACCACAGCTGCAACAAAGTGCTATACACATGAAATTAATAACTTTTAAACACACAAAAAAAAAAAAAAAAATTTTTTTTTTTTTTTTAATCATATTTTTATTAAATATGATAAAATCGTAAGTCTGAGTTGCCGTAGGTCGCAGGTGTCGTACCTCGAGGGTTACCTGTACTTTGTTGTAATCAATACATCTACAGCTAATTAACTCCTGCAGTTATCCTGATGCAAGATGGACGCCGCATCAAAGCAATTGTTGCAAACACAGAAATGGCTTTATCTTAATTTTAGGTTTTAGTTTAGTTTAAGTTTTAGGTTTGGTAGTAGCTGAGACTGATCCACAACCCATACTCTTAAGGGCTAACTGATCACACAGAACCTGTGCTTAGAACATTGCCATTAACTATTGTATTCAACCCTGTCTCTGTTATTAAAATATTACATTACATGAAGCACCTTGACCAATTTTAATGAAACTTTTCGAAAGTAATTTATTGTATAATTGAATTATCCTATCATTCATTCAACCTTTATTTAGACATCATCAACTCATTAAATAAATAAGCCACTCAAGGAAACTAGAAGATATTTACAACCCAGGCTTAATCCTTGCAAGAAGAGGACCAGCAGTTGAAAACCAGGACACAAGATGTTACACTTCGCCCGTCGCCCAGTTCACAAGGTCTGCCCGCGGACAGCGTATAGCATCAACTTATATATGCTTATCAGAAAGGTGAGGTCAAGACAACTTCTTTCCAGCTTAGGATCCTTGAAGTTCATCAGGTGTGCAGGCTCTGTGCTCCTGCAGGCTCCACTTTGTTCAGACCAAACAACGCATGCACTTGGTTCTATAACATTAGTAAGTGAAAAACATCCATGACCTTTACATCCTCCATCATAATTAATAGATGCACACCTACAACAATTACCTTTTGGGCTCAGCCCAATTCAAGATGGCCACCACAGCAAAGTGACCTTTGAAAACACATAATGGCTCAGATTCAGTCAGTTTTATACATATTGTGCTTGAATTTGCTTTGGTAGCCTCAAAGATGAGCATCATCCCAAACAGTTTAACTGCCACACAATGCACAATATACTTGCCTTAAACTTTGGCATTAACTTTTAGAGTTAATACTTTTTGTCTGTTAGTAAAGTATTTCTGATAATAGTAATGATGAATTGGATGTATTTTAATTAAACTCAGACGTAATCATTAGACGTGCATCTACAACTGAATTACATTTAGCATCAAACTGTTGGCCGCTACAGTTAATCAACTTGAACCACACAATAATGTTATAACTGGGTCAGTTTTGCAGATAATAAGTTATAATTTGGGGAGTCAGCTAAGAGTCATTCATATCACATATTCCTAACTGGTGTGAGAATCTGGACCGGGTCCGCCCCTGTAACCGGTCCGATTCTCTACCTCCGGTGTCTGGTTATTTTATTCCCAGATGGAGAGGAAACTCGCTCAAACTCAAATAAATAAAGAGATATAATTTCCGTTTACCAATTTATTGTTCATCGGGCAGGAGAAAGTTAAAGGTTCAGCGCTGAATGTCTCCGACTCGACACGCAAGGAGCTCACGGACCGGAAGAGCTGACGTGGCTCAACCCTCTGTCCTTTTTCTTGGCCCTAGGCTCCGCCTTCTTCCGGGAGCACAGCCTATCAGAGTGTATCAGTGGTGCGAATATGTGTGACATAATTGGCCTTTCTGTTTCTGAAGATGAAAGAATTGGATGAAAGTGCAAATCTACTCTATAGGTACGTGGTGGAAGCCAGCAAAATAAAAAAAAATACTCCTTATTGGGTGTTGACCCTGAGAAGCTCACTCAGAGCAGCTGGGTCCCACTCATCTGTACAGAACTGGGCCAGAAACTAGTCCGACTTTGTGCATACAAGACCGTGGGTCTCAGCCTGATAAAGTAGGATAACTCTAACACTGGCCACAGTAATGCATGACTTTGAGTATAATAATAATAATGTCACATTTTGTCATCTGTGTATGTTTCCATACAAGACGAAATTTGTCTCTGCATTTAACCCAATCACCACCAGGTGGGGCAGTGGGCAGCTATTGAAAGCGCCCGGGGAGCAATTTGGGGATGAGGTGTGCTGCTCATAGACACCACAAGGTATGCAGTGACTGGGGTTCGAACCTGGGTCTTTCGGGTCCCAAGTCGGCTGCCCTGCCTCTACACCATCTTGGAGTATGGTGCCATTTTCAAGGTTTGTTCAAAATGGTTACAGCTTTGTCGTTTCTATTCTTGCAGGGCCTTTAATTTATTGAAAGGCCCTGCCTTGGCAATTTCTTGGCTCGCAGGAAAACAGATACTCCTGCAAATCTAGTGGTTCTGATCAATATTTCTTCTGGCTTCCTGGAGGTCTTTCTTTTGAATTTTGCTACTTTTTCCGCTCATTTTCAGTCCTTGATCGTTTTCAGAAAAATGCAACAAAAGATTACAAGAAAATAGCGAAGTGTGAAGCGGTTGGTTGAAAACTTGTGCACAGTGTTATAAATGCAGCTTTAACGTATGGATGAGATGGCTGTTTGTGCGAAACTGATTTTCTGGGATTACTTGTCTTGAGTAAAGAAGAAAGACTTGACTCAATGCAGACCTGACATTTACACACTTTTATTGTATGTTAGTGATGAGCTTCTGTTTAGTTTTTTTTTAGTTTTGTTTTACCAGATATATAAGGAGTTAAAATCAAATTAACCAAAGTATTTCTGCATTGACTTCACAAGGTTTCAAAAATGTTTGAGAAAACTGAGCTATGGACCTACAGGTAACCACAAATTCTGATCATCAGCTGTGAAACACCCTTTTCTGAACACTTCTGTGTGGTTAAGGTAACATAAAATGGGCTCAGGAAGGAAAAAACACTTCAGTTTGCACCTTTATAAAACACAAAAAGAAGCAGGTCATCCTTTAATTCTGACTGAGTTTTCAATGGGACTTTTCAGCTTTCAATAGAAAATCTGAAGTTCTTTTTTTCCTTCAGTTTTTTATTGCAGCATTCTCATTTTGTGCTCAGTAACCTTCAACAATGGGCTCTTTTTTTTTTATCTTTTATCGATTTATTTATCTTTATCGAGGAACATGAAACCGTAACAGTGCTGTGCTAACCAGGATGAGCGTCCTGGATCTGAGCCCCGCAGCGGCCCGTTGGCCGAAACCCTCCACTGCTGATTCATTGGCGAGCTGAATGCCTCTGTGATTTACAGCTACTGCAGCTCCAGCCACACCGCAGCAACCAAACCCAGGAGCCTTTTGCTGCTTCACTTTACCTCATTTGCAACAACAAAAGAAACACTTAAGGATAAATTAGCAGCTTTCTTCCGCAGTTTCAGTTCTCTCTAAAGTTTCAAGTCTACTTCACGGGTATTTAGCGAAAACACCTGACTGACTTTTTAATAGGGAAGCCATATTGTGTTTATCAGAGTGACTGGTGTGAGAGAAGCAGAGAAGAAATATATTTGGCCTCTTTATAATGTCATAAATCTCTATGTGAGTTAAAAAAGGACATCTTGGAGTGAAGTCACTGAGCACATAAGGTCAGCAGGAAGCAGCTTATTTGGTATTTGCAGCATTTCTTGTTTTTTGAGGTCCTCGTAAGTTATTGTGCCCTTTAGAGCAGATGTTGTGCAGCATCCCTCAGAATAGATAATACAGTACTGTATATGTTAAAACGAAATAATAATCTGATGGATTTAGGACACAGATGACAATGTGTTCCTGAAAGTTGGATTAACGAAGTGGCTAATGGGCTAACAAATTATTGTTGCTGTAGGTCTGTGCTTTGAACACCAGCAGCGAGCCTCGTGCACAGCTGTAGCCTCATATTCTGTAAGGATGTTGTTAAAGCTGGGCTCCTCTCTACTTGCCTCAAGGTCAAAGGTCAAGAGGCTGAGCTCCATCTTTCTCGACTTTGTTTGTTTGAACAGAGCTGCTCTGCTCCTCATGATGAGGAGATGAGCTGCCTTTTCAGTTTCTCAGATCTTCCCTGATGCTGCTCTGGCCTGTGTGCAGCTGGGCCTTGTCAAATGTTGGCACTTTTTCTCTCTCTCAAAAAAAGAAAAAGAAGGTAACTGATGTGCAAATAATTTAATGATGCAGCATATACAAGCCCTGCTTGTAAAATGGGGCAAAGTCAATTTTAATACCAAGAAAATGTCTGTCTTGTATTTTAACATGATTTTCTTCATTTTTCTTTGATTGTTTTGTTGATAAGTGACGATCAGACAGTGTGGGGGTGATTAAAGACCTTCACACAGCTGAGCTCTGGTTTGATGAATACACACACTTACTGTACTCCTGTAAATCCTCACTTTGACACATTAGAGGCTTAGATGGTGGTATTGAATACATAACTGAAGCATAGACTCAGTTTAATGCAGCCAATGAGTGTGTGCATCATGGAGATGACTACTGTATATGTGTTTATCAAGGTCAAGGTTCTTTATTATCATCCACATCACAGGTGGTGCATGTGGTGGGACGAAATTGTGTACACAGGGTCCCAGTTACATCCAACAAAAGTACAAATTGTAAAAGAAAAACAATTATGAGATCTTAGATATATGCTAAACTCTAATAGAACAAAAATAATATGCCGAACAACAGCAGCACGAACATTATCATTGGAGTTCAGGGAGTACTCCAGTATTTTATAGTTGTTCTCCCCATATTTGTCTCCTAATTTACTTTGATGCACCAGAGTTATTCAC
>JBBPBX010043215.1:12407-28022 GCA_038048925.1 Garcialebias charrua | reverse complement strand
GCACCTCACAGTATGAATGTTACAACTATAATTTTTTACTCAAATCTTTGTTGTTTACATATTTCACAGCATGTAGCCGTAGTTTTGGGGATGTTGCCTTGTTTCCAGTTAAAAAATGTGTGACCTTTCCATCACCTTTTAAAACTTAGTCCAGATTAATACATTCTTACCTGTGGAACACACCTGGTTGACAGAGACATAAATATAGTCTCATTTTCTAACATTAGTGTTGGATAGTGAAATGAGTGAAACACAATCTTTAAAAAAGTATCATATTGAAATGTTTTGGAGACTACCGTATTTATTTTTCATGTCTAAGTTTCATTGTCTTGTCCTTCAGTGCCCACAGAGCAAACAGCATGAAGTCAGTCTGAGGATGTGTGCTGGACAGCCTGGTTTTTGTCTCGTCAAGGTTGGAGATTCTGTACAACTGGATAGGAACCATCCTTATTACCATCAGCTCCAGGCTCAGATTCACATTGTGGATGTACAATATTGTGATTTTGTAGTATGGAGTGAAAATGATATTTATGTGGAAAGAATTCTGCCAGATGACCAGCTGTGGGAAACAGCAGTTCCCAAAATTCAGCACTATTTTACACATTGCATCCTACCTGAAATCCTGGGACAGAAATTCACACGTGACTAACCAATCTAAGAATCAAGAATGTTATTTGGAGTAGTTGATGAAAGGAGTTTGAAAAGTTTATACAAATTTAAACAGTTGCTCTTTTTTTCCCCAAAAACATTTGTCACTACCATAACATGTTTCAGCTACACCTGTAGCAAGCACTCTGCAGAAGGGTCATGTGATGTTGTTACATGTCATGACAGCTGTTTTTTTTTTACAATAATCTTAATTGAAAAGTTAAATATGATATATTTAAATCAATATGAGATTAGCTTGTGAATTTCAAAGGTGTTCTAATATGTTAAATAACAGCACATACAAATGTCATATGTCACAAATGTTGCAAAATGAGTCTACTTCAGAAAAATGTTTTTATTTCAATAGCAAAACTCATGTCATTTTAACTGACCAATATTCACAAAGATTGGTTATGGAGTTCATTGAATAAATTAAAAATATTCAACCTTATTGGGTAAATTTTTTGTCTTCTTCCTGAATAATTAACATGTACAAATATGGTCTGTAACAGTATTAGTAATTTAATTTACTTTTGATTTACTTCAAATGATAAATACATGTATAATAATTTAAACTTAAAATATTTGTTCCAAAACGAACAGGGATTTTTCGGAACATTACTCCAGAGGGACAACAGATTCTGAGATGTTGGACAGTGCACAGCAAATTACAGCAATTTTGTCAACCAATGCTTGTGAGTCAGTGGATTTGACAGCCATGTGCTCTTGCTAAAGAATTGGTAGGCTTTTCAATAAATACTTCAAAACAGTCCAGTATTACTGCAACCTTAAGTCCAAAGGCCTTTCTGAATGACATGGGCATAGTTGATTGAATTACTTGTCGCTCAGGCCACTCTATTAAGAATTCTAATCTTTCATGGAGAACATGAATCATTCTAAAACAAATTCGAGACACAGTGGCTTTTGACACATTAAATCTATAGGCAAGGTCTTGAAGCTGCAGATTTAATCTGAGACGCATAAGTATCATAATAAATTGCTCAAATTTGGAGAGTGCTGACAGTGATGACATGCTGATGTAAGGTTCACAGAGCTGAAAAATTTGCATCAAAACTAAAAAGTTGGGCAGTCCCGTATAAAACTTTGTTTTCTCGTTGTTCTGGAAGGTTTCAGGAGTAAATTTAGTCACTGAGACTTTTTCCTTAAGGTCGCAGATCTCAGTTGTGTAGCCTTTCACTGCATCCTCCAGCTTTGTGAGGTCAACCATGCTTAGATCCGTCTGGCATTCTGCATCTGCAAATATTTAATTATTAAAAATTACGTTCAGAAATTCTATAAATAAATAAATAGTATTTTTATTTATTATTATTTTACCTTTGAATCGTTCATTTTCAGGGGCTGGTAAGCTTTCTTCACAGAGCTCCTCTTCCAGACTGTTGGCCTCCTCCTCAGTGCAGAGAAGCTTCCGGGCCTTAGCTCTTTCCCTGCGCCGGAGGGATGCTTCTGTCCAGGCCTCTCGTTACTTCTTTGGTACCCCAGGTTAACAGTGGGGGCCCAGTCTTGGGAATGTACATCACCTGTTGCACTCAGACAACCTAAATATAAGACGCCACTTTAAAGTCAAACACGTAAATGCCTTTCCTAGCACTAAGCTAACCGCTAACAACATTAGCATTCTAATCGGATTTTTTCTGGGAACAACCCAGTGTTGAACCACTACACAAGCTAGGGCATAACATATCTTACCTGTCATTCTAGTAGCTGTCCAATAAAATATCTGAAAAAATTATTTAAATGATACTATCCTTACCTGTTACAAAGTGGTCGCTGCTACAGAAGGAAACGGCTGTGTTTACTTCCGGACCCCCAACTGCATTCTGTGACGTCACTGCTACGTCATCTGCAACCCAGCAATTTTACAGAAAAATTCAAACCATCAATAGTTGTCAGGTTCATTAGTAGGAAGTCAAGAAACAAGGTAATAATGCAAGCAAAAAAACTGAAGGGAACAAATGTTTACATAAATGAACATCTAACCAAAAAAAAAAAAAAAAGAAGGAAATATTGCACTTGAAGCAAGGTGGTTAAAAAAACATAAAAAAATTGCATCAACATGGACAAGAAATGGAAACATCTGGATCAAAGCGCATGAAGGGTCTCAGGCGAAAATAATAAATGAACTGAAGGATCTGGAAAAACATAGATGAGCTCAGGTGATGACAAATTATAAATCATTGAAACAACTTGCACACAAAATGGACATAATATACAGTCAAATGAAAAAATACATTAGAATATGATGACATACGAAGACTCAGAACCTAAAATATATAATGTTGAAGATGTGATTGATACAATTATTTTCCCATAATAAAAGATAGTGAATATTATAATGAAGAGCAGTTTAATGACATCCATCCATCCAGCCATCCATTCTCTTCCGCTTATCCGGGGTCGGGTCGCGGGGGTAGCAGCCGAAGTAAGGAAGCCCAGACTTCCCTCTCCCCAGCCACTTGGGCCAGGTCCTCCAGGGGAATCCCAAGGCGTTCCCAGGCCAGCCGAGAAACATAGTCCCTCCAACGTGTCCTGGGTCTTCCTCTGGGTCTCCTCCCGGTGGGACATGCCCGGAACACCTCACCAGGGAGGCGTCCAGGAGGCATCCTAACCAGATGCCTGAGCCACCTCAACTGGCTGCTCTTGATGTGGAGAAGCAGCGGCTCTACTCTGAGTCCCTCCCGGATGACTGAGCTTCTCACCCTATCTCTAAGGGAGAGTCCAGACACCCTGCGGAGAAAACTCATTTCAGCCGCTTGTATCCGAGATCTCGTTCTTTCGGTCACAACCCAAAGCTCATGACCATAGATGAGGGTGGGAACGTAGATCGATCGGTAAATTGAGAGCTTTGCCTTTTGACTCAGCTCTCTCTTCACCACGACAGACCGGTACAGCGCCCGCTTCACTGCGGATGCTGCACCTATCCGCCTATCGATCTCACGCTCCAGTTTTCCCTCATTCGTGAACAAGACCCCGAGATACTTAAACTCCTCCACTTGGGGCAGGACCTCCTCCCCGACCCGGAGAGGGCACTCTACCCTTTTCCGGCTCAAGACCATGGCCTCGGATTTGGAGGAACTGATCCTCATCCCGGCCGCATCACATTCAGCTGCAAACCGCTCCAGTGAAAGCTGTAGATCACGACCTGATGAAGCCAATAGGACCACATCATCTGCAAAAAACAGAGAAGCGATTCTAAGGCCACCAAAACGGATCCTCTCAACATCTTGGCTGCGCCTAGAAATTCTGTCCATAAAAGTTGAATCGGTGACAAAGGGCAACCTTGGCGGAGTCCAACTCTCACTGGAAACAAGCCTGACTTACTGCCGGCAATGCGGACCAAGCTCTGACACCAGTCGTACAGGGACCTAACAGCCCATATCAAAGGGCCCGGTACCCCATACTCCTGGAGTTACCCCCACAGGGCCCGCCGAGGGACGCGGTTGAATGCCTTCTCCAAGGACTGGGTTTGCAAATTAGCCTGTGGCCAGAAAACCTTTGTACAAGACAACGGTTGCTTCGTTTTTAACATGTAACATGGTTTATTGTGCTGTCCTTGATCAAATAAACTTGAATAAAAAAAAAGTCTACAAAGCACATGTAAACTGGTTGGGCAAACTCCCATGTACCCTCCAGGACCCTGCTGAGGGTGTAGAGCTGGTCCAGTGTTCCACGACCCGGGCGAAAACCACACTTTTCCTCCTGAATCCGAGGTTCGACTATACAATGGACCCTCCTCTCCAGAACACCTGAATAGACCTTACCAGGGAGGCTTAAGAGTGTGATCCCCCTATAGTTGGAACACACTCTACGGTCACCCTTTTTGAATATGGGAACCACCATCCCAGTCTGCCAATCCAGGGGAACTGCCCCTGATGTCCACGCAATATTGCAGAGTCGCGTAAGCCAACACAACCCCACAACATCCAGAGTCCTAAGGAACTCCGGGCGAATCTCAACCACCCCTGGAGCCCTGCCACCGCGGAGCTTTTTAACCACCTCTGTGATCTCTGCACCAGCGATTGGAGAGCCCAACCCAAAGTCCCCAGGCTCCGCTTCCTCAGTGGAAGACGTGCCAGTGGGATTGAGGAGGTCTTCGAAGTACTATGCACACCGATTCACAACATCTGGAGTTGAAGTCAGCAGCACGTCACCTCCACTATAAATAGTGTTGGTGGCGTACCGCTTTCCCCCCCGAGACGCCGGATGGTGGACCAGAATCGCCTCGAAGCCATACGGAAGTCATTCTCCATGGCCTCTCCGAACTCCTCCCACGCCCGAGTTTTTGCCTCAGCAACCACCCGAGCTACATGCCGTTTGGACTGCCGGTACCCATCAGCTGCTTCCGGGGTCCCACAGGCCAAAAAGGCCCAATAGGACTCCTTCTTCAGACTGACAGCATCCTTCACCGTCGGTATCCACCACCAGGTTCGAGGGTTGCCGCCACGACAGGCACCAATCGCCTTGCGGCCACAGCTCCGATAAGCCACCTCGACAATAAAGGCTTAGAACATGGCCCACTCTGACTCAATGTCCCCCGCCTCCCTCGGAACGTGTTCAAAGCTCTCCCGGAGGTGGGAGTTAAAGCTCCGTCTTACGGGAGACTCTGCCAGACGTTCCCAGCAGACCCTCACAATACGTTTGGGTCTGCCAGGTCTGACCGGCATCCTCCCCCACCATCGGAGCCAACTCACCACCAAGTAGTGGTCAGTTGACACTCTTCACCCGAGTGTCCAAGACATGCGGCCGCAGATCAGATGAGACGACAATAAAGTTGATCATTGAACTGCGACCTAAGGTGTCTTGGTGCCAAGAACACACATGGACATCTGTATGCTTGAACATGGTGTTCGTTATGGACAATCCATGACGAGCACAGACGTCCAATAACAGAACACCACTCGGGTTCAGATCAGGGGGGTCGTTCCTCCCAACCACACCTCTCCAGGTCTCACTGTCATTGCCCACATGAGCATTGAAGTCCCCCAGTAGAACAACGGAGTCCCCAGGAGGTGCACTCTCCAATAACCCCTCCAAGGACTCCAAAAAGTGTGGATAATCTGAGCTGCCGTTTGGCGCATAGTCACAAACAACAGTCAGGACCCGTCCCCTCACACGTAGGCGGAGGGAGGCTACCCTCACGTTCATCGGGGTGAACCACAATGTACAGGCACCAAGATGAGGGGCAACAAGTATGCCCACTCCTGCTCGGCGCCTCTCATTGGGGGCAACTCCAGAATGGAAGAGTGTCCAACCCCTCTCAAGGAAACTGGTTCCAGAGCCAGAGCCATGCGTTGAGATGAGTCCGACTATTTCTAGCCGGAACCTCTCAACCTCACACACCAACTCAGGCTCCTTCCCCACCAGAGAGGTGACGTTCCACGTCCCAATAGCTAGCTTCTGTAGCTGAGGATCAGACCGCCAAGGTCCCCGACCTCGGCCACCACCCATCCCACATTGCACCCAACCCCTTTGTCCCTCCCACAGGTGGTGAGCCCATGGGAAGGGGGACCCACGTCTCCTCTTCGGACTGTACCCGGCTGGGCTCCTTGGGTAAAAGCCTGGCCACCGGGCGCTCGCCAGCGTGCCCCACCTCCGGGCCCCACCTCTGGGCCCGGCTCCAGAGTGGGGCCCCGGTGACCCACGTCCGGGCGAGGGCACATTGACTCCATTTGTTTCACTCATCATAAGGGTTGCACTTTGTCTGGTCCCTCACCTAGGACCTGTCTGTCTTAGGTGACCCTACTAGGGGCATGAAGCCCCTGACAGCATAGCTCCTAGGATCATTGAGACACTCAAACCCCTCCACCATGCCCAGCCAGCATGCACAGGTGGGCCCCATATGGTATACATATGTGCAACAAACATGGGCCCCAAAAGGTTTTGTCCACGGTTTCCATGGTGGCCCCACATGGGTTGGCCCAGATAGATTTTAATGGGCCCTGACTGGGCTTTCAGTGGGACCCAGATGTTTAACTTAAATGAGACCCATGTAAAACCCATGTGTGTGCCTTGAAGAATATCTACCTGAGACTAAACTGGGTCCCAACTGGGCTAAAAATATGGGTTATAAGTGGGTTTGTCCACAGTTTCCATGGTGGCCCCACGTGGGTTTGCCCGGATAGACTATAATGGGCACTGTCTGGGCTTTCAGTGGTTCCCAGATGGTTAATTTACATGAGGCTCATTACAGACCCATGTGTGTTCTTACCAGCATAATTTATGTGTCGGATTTTCCGATCCAACCTGCCGAGAGCACGTATATTGCACCATACTCTGTGACTTCTGTCTTAACATTGTGTGAGTTACACTCAAAGAACACTCTGAGCCTCACAACAGATAATACCCAGTCTTTAACAAGAGGCAGTTCTATAACACAGATGTCCTTCTGACTCATGGTGCAGCCCGGAACACTAAAATACTGCTAAACATTATTGGAAATCAACATAGTCCACTCCCCGTTTTTGATTGTGGCACTATGAGTTGTAATTCTTGTTGGCTTTGATCAACGGATACAGATTTAAACTATAATTGAACACTAATATACCGCTAAGCATGATGGGAAATCAACACGGTTCACTTCCTGTTTTTTAGTTTAGTTTTTGATTGTGGCACTATGAGTTGTAATTCTTGTTGGTTTTGATCAACAGATACAGATTTAAAATATACATTGAATTTATAAAAATATACATTGAATTTATAAATGTAAATTCAATGTACAGTTTAAATCTGTATCTGTTGATCCCACATTTATACCACTTGGGATAAATACAGTTAGCCCACATGGGCTTCCCATGCTGGGCACATTATACTAAAATCACATGGGTCCTATATACTGATGCACATGTCTGTCCCATTCCCAGTTAGCCCACATAAAAAAATGAGCTGGGGCCTATATTATATATGCCCAGGTTGAAGCCATGTAAGATCATCCCACATTTAGCCCACTTGGGGTAAATACAGTTAGCCCACATGGGCTTCCCATGCCGGGCCCATTATACCAAAACCACATGGGTCCCATATAATGATGTCCATTTCTGTCCCATTCCAAGTTAGCCCACATAAAAATGAACTGGGGCCTGTATATCCATGCCAAGGCTGAACCCATGTAAGGTTATACTATATATTGGCATAGACCGGATGTGTACAGTTCTTTAAATGAAGCTTGTCCATCTGGATACAGCTATCTGCAGAGAGCCCGCAGCACTGGCCGCGGTGGTGGTCTGGCTGTAATCTACCGCAGTAGTTTAAGGCTGTCGCATCTGGTTTCTCAGGATTTTTCTTCTTTTGAATGTCTGGCTTTCAGCTTCAAAGCCCCACTCCTGATGAATGTTATATTAATTTATAGACCTCCCAAACCGCATGTTTCATTTAACTCAGAGATACATGACCTCTTCACTTATTTCTGCACCTCCCCTGTGAAGACTATTTTTCTTGGCGACTTGAATATCCACGTGGACAATTCCTCTTCACCTCTGGCAACAGATTTTAAGTCTCTTTTGGATTCTCTTAATCTCACTCAACATGTTGACGCCCCTACGCACAGCAGGGGGCATACTCTGGATTTGGTGATTACTGACACTGTACTCATCAATAATTTATCTGTATATGACCTGGGTGTCTCAGACCACAGGGTCATCTCCCTGGAAGTGCCTTCATCTTCGCCTGCTTCAAACCCAAAACGACCCATCCAGTTCCGTGACCTTAAAAACATTTCCCTTGATGTTCTGTCTGCTGATCTTCACACCCTGACCGCTGTCAATCATCCTTCTGCAGATGACTCTGTGGATTACTACAACCAATCTCTTGGGGAGCTCCTGGACCTACATGCTCCCTTGAAAACAAGACTGGTGTCTTTCTCCCGTTCAGCCCCTTGGTACACTGATGAGCTGCGCAAGATGAAGGCAACTGGCCGTGCTATCGAGAGACGTCTAAAATCATCTGGTCTCTCGGTACATAAGCAGGCGTACAAAGAACATCAGAAAGCGTACGCCTATTCTCTTAAAGAAGCACGCTCCAAATATTATTCTAACATCATCAACACCTGCCCTGGAAACTCTAAACAGCTCTTCTCCACAATAACTCGTCTGCTTAATCCCATTAAACAAACTCTTGAGGACTCTGCTCAAAAATGCGAGCTGTTTCTTTCATCTTTTAAAACCAAAATTGACACTATCAGATCTCAGCTCCACAACCTCCCTGTTCTCAGTGTGCCATCTACCCGTCTGCATTCTGGGACCCTTAACAGCTTTGACGAAGTTGTTCAGAGTGAGGTGGAGGCCATCATCAAGAAAATGAAGCCTTCATCCTGCGCCCTGGATCCTTTCCCCTCGTCTCTCATAAAATCCAATCACTCTGCAATAGGCCCACTTATCACTCAAATAATAAATCAGTCTCTTCAATCTGGTCATGTTCCACTGCCTCTAAAAACTGCCATCATTAGGCCTCTTCTGAAAAAATCTAATTTGGATCCCGACATTTTTTCTAATTACCGCCCAATTTCACACCTCCCTTTTCTGTCTAAAGTGCTGGAAAAAGCAGTTGCTGCTCAGCTGCAGGATCACTTACAACAACACTCCCTGTATGAGAAGTTCCAGTCTGGATTCAGGGCAGCTCACAGTACTGAGACTGCACTGCTGAGAGTTACTAATGATGTCCTCTTGGCTGCTGACACTGGCTCTCCCTCCATCCTTGTCCTCCTTGACCTCACTGCAGCCTTCGACACTGTGGACCATAGTATCCTCCTCCACCGTCTTCATGTGGAGGTCGGTCTCTGTGACACCGTCCTGGACTGGTTTAAATCTTTCCTCTCCAATAGGCTGGAATGTGTTAGTCTTGGCAACGCCACGTCCCAGACAGTCTCTGTCTCCTGTGGTGTCCCTCAGGGGTCGGTTCTGGGGCCCCTGTTGTTTTCCCTTTACATGCTGCCTTTAGGTCAAATTATTAATCAGTTCAACATTTCTTTTCACTGTTATGCCGACGATACACAGCTTTACATCAGGACTGGAGCATCCTCATCTTCCACCTTGTCATCTCCATCTTCACTCACTGCCCTCTCTGCCTGCCTGGAGGCAATTAGGGCATGGATGAATCAGAACTTTCTTCAATTAAACTGCTCCAAGACCGAGGCCATACTGATTGGCACCCCTCACCAGGTACAGACATCTACTATAACAACACTTTCCTTTTCTGGACAAGACATCCCCCTCTCCACCTCTGTTACTAATCTTGGAATAAAAATGGACTCCAATCTTACATTTGAAAATCACATTAAGCTTCTGTTTAAAACTTGCTTCTTCCATCTTCGAAACATCTCTAGACTTCGCCCATCCCTAACTTTTTCCGATGCTGAGAAGCTCGTCCATGCTTTTGTCTCCTCCAGGCTCGACTACTGCAACTCCCTGTTTATTGGAATCCCTGGCAAAAACCTTCAGAAACTTCAATATATTCAAAACAGTGCTGCAAGGATCTTGTTGCGAGTTCGTAAATTTGAACATATTACGCCCATTCTTCATAACCTTCATTGGCTTCCTGTCGCCTACAGAATTCAGTACAAAACTGCTCTCATTACACATCAATGCTTACATGGAGCTTCACCAGATTATCTGAAGGATATTCTTATTCCACACTCATCCACCCGGTCGCTGCGGTCACAGAACAGTAATCTCCTTCACATTCCGAGAACCAAATTAAGGACCATGGGAGACCGGGCTTTCAGTGTGGCTGCCCCCCGCCTGTGGAACTCTCTTCCTGACTGTCTGAGGGTCCCACAGTCTGTGGTTGACTTTAAGAGCGGCTTGAAGACCTTTCTTTTCAACCGAGCATACTCTGCCTCCTCATGATTCTACTTTTGATCTTAGTTGATACTGTTATTGATTTTACTTGTTTTATTGACATTTAATTTCTGTTGCACCGTGTAGCACTTTGAGATTTTCATTAATGAAAAGTGCGTTATAAATTGAATTCATTATTATTATTATTATTATACGACACTTATCCCACTTGGGGTCAATATAGTTAGCACACATGGGCTTCCCATACTGTGACCATTATACTAAAACCACATGGGTCCCATATAATGATGACCATTTCTGTCCCATTCCCAGTTAGCCCACATAAAAATGTACTGGGCCTTATATATCCATGCCCAGGTTGAACCCATGTAAGGTGATCCCACATTTATACCACTTGGGATGAATACAGTTAGCCCACATGGGCTTCCCATGCTGAGCACATTATACTAAAATCACATGGGTCCCATATACTGATGCATATATCTGTCCCATTCCCAGTTAGCCCAAATAAAATTAAACTGGGGCCTATATATCTATGCCCAGGTTCAACCCATGTAAGGTCGGCCCACTCTTATACCACTTGGGATAAATACAGTTAGCCCACATGGGCTTCCCATGCTGGGCCCATTATACCGAAACCACATGGGTCCCATATAATATTGCCCATTTCTGTCCCATTCCCAGTTAGCCCACATAAAAATGTATTGGGCCCTATATAACCATGCCCAGGTTGAACCCATGTAAGGTGATCCCACATTTATACCACTTGGGATAAATACAGTTAGCCCACATGGGCTTCCCATGCTGGGCCCATTATACCAAAACCACATGGGTCCTTTATAATATTGCCCATTTCTGTCCCAATCCCAGTTAGCCCACATAAAAATGTAGTGGGCCCTATATATCCATGCCCAGGTTGAACCCATGTAAGGTGAGCCCACATTGATACCACTTGGGATAAATACAGTTTGCCCACATGGGCTTCCCATGCTGGGCCCATTATACTAAAACCACATGGGTCCCATATAATAATGCCCATTTATGTCCCATTCCCAGTTAGCCCACATAAAAATGTAATGGGCCCTATATATCCATGCCCAGGTTGAACCCATGTAAGGTGAGCCCACATTGATACCACTTGGGATAAATACAGTCTGCCCACATGGGCTTCCCATGCTGGGCCCATTATACTAAAACCACATGGGTCCCATATAAAATTGCCCATTTCTGTCCCATTGCCAGTTAGCCCACATTAATCCTGTATAGGACCCATATATTTAGCCCAACAGGGCTCACAAAATGGGTTCCTTTATGGGATAACCATATGGGTCTCGTGCAGTTAGCCCAGATAAATCCCATGCCCACTCATTACCCAACTAGCCCACAATAACCCCATGTGGGGCCCAACTATGCATGTTGGCTGGGATGGTATGATGAGAATGAAATTGTAAATGGATTTAATCAATATTTTGTGAATACTGGATCAAGCCTTACAGCTAAAATACCAAATGTAGATAATAATGTGAGCCATTCAATTATAGGTTGTGCAAACAGTATTTTTCTAAATGGAACTGACAAAGAAGAAATAATGACAAAGTTGTTATAATCTTAAGGGGACAGAGATATTTGTAAAACCAAAATTCAGAACTAGTTTGAAGGGACGGTCTACCTCAATCTAGGGAATTGGATTATGGTACGGAGAATGAAGTTAAAAATGCCCAATCAATGTGTACATTTAAGAAAATGATCAAAACTGAATTGTTAAAAAAAAAAATGAAGTAGCGTAATTTGTATTGTATTAATTAGAAAATTAGAAAGAGTTATTCATTTTGTTCTGTTACTGGAAGATTATTATTGTTTGAACAGATTGTTTGAAAAAAGGGGCAGATATAATAAGAATTTTTTTCTTCTTTCTGCTCCCTTTCATTTTTTATATTTTGTACGTTATTGTTTATGGGATTATTTTGTATATATATATATTTTTTTTTTTAATGAACAAATTTTATAAAAAATAAATAAAAAAATAAATAAATAATGGTCCAAAAGCCTCCACAACGCCCCTAGAATATTTTAAAACCTCAGCCCCAAGCCATTTTTGGACCGAATATTCTGAAACTCGGTGAAGATCTGTATCTTCTTAGGATCTACGAAAAAGTCTCTTGGAGCCCTGGTCCAAAACCAACAGGAAGTCAGACATTTTGGGTCAAAGGGTCATTTTCCGGCATTTCTAATTGCGGATTTTGACAAACTACTCCTAGGGATTTTGAAGGATTGCCTTCAAACTTGGTTAATATGCCCTTAACACATTGGACAGTAAAAGTTATCAAAAGCTTGCATTTTCGTTTATGCTAAAGGGGCGTGGTCAGGCCTCAAATTTACGCTTCACGCCATAAATTCCAAAACGCTATAACTTTCACATCGAAAGACTGAAATGCAACAAACTTGGTATGAGTCATCCCTATTGGATGCCCGACGATCCTTTGTGGTCATGTTGTGATGTCATCGAAGCCCCGCCCCCTCAGAACAGGAAGTCACTTTTTAAACTTAGAAGTCACTTTTTTAACTTGGAAACTTGTCCCTCTCTGACACCCTTGAACTAATCAGGATGATCCTGTTAGAAGACGTATAACAAGTTGGTCTGACTTTAAATTACAAACAGTTTTTGCTGGAGGATGTGGTCCTGGTGGTGTGATGATCTCAGATGTAACGCCGTCGCCATATGTTTTGTTCTAAATTCCACAGATTTGAACCGAGATGCACCAAAATCACTACGATCGATCATTATCCACCACGTGAACAGGCATCCATGATAAGTGGCCAATACACTCCACAGCACTCCTTATATTATTACTACAGTTATATTTCAGTGATACATCTTCCAATCTGCACAATATTTATTGTGCTTCATCAGTGAGCACTTCTACACACATAGATATTGTGGTTTAACATAGCACTGCAGTGCGCCCCCTAGATTATTCAAACTGTTATATCTCATTGATAGATCATCTGATCTGTTCCAGATTTATTGTGCATCATCTGTCAGCACTTCTACACACATAGGTATTGTTGGTTAAAATTTCACTCCAGTGCTCCCCTACATTTTTCTAACAGTTACAGATCAGTGAGATATCATCCAATATGCACCACATTTATTGTACGTCATCAGTGAGCACTTCTACACACATTTCGATTGTTATTTTACTTTTGACTCCAGTGCACCCCCTACATACTTCAAACTGTTGTATGTCAATAATAGACCATCCGATCTGTTCCAGATTTATTGTGCTACATCTGTGGGCACTTCTAAACACATTGATATGGTTGTTTAACATTTGACTAAAGTGCGCCCCTACATTTTTCCAACAGTTACAGATCAGTGATACATCAAACGATCTGAACCAGATTTATTGTGCTTCATCAGTGACCACTTTTATACACATTGGTATTCTTGTGGACATTTTTACTCCAGTGCACCCGCTATCTCAATGATACATAGTCCCATCTGCACCAGATTGTTTTTACTTGAGCAATGAGCAATTTGAGAAAAATTGGTATTGTGGATTCACAACATCACTTAAGCCCCGCCCACTCACACAAGAAACTCACGATTATTGGGTGACTCTTCCAGCTTTGTGTTGTGTAACATATAAGACTGAAACTGTATTCGCTAACTGTTGATTACTACATTTGGCATGTTGAAAAGCCTAACGGAAGTGTTCATCAAACATTCGCCACAAAACAGGAAATCTCAAAAACTCCTGTCTGGAAAATGGCATTTCAGCCTAACTTGGAAGTCTTGCAGTTGGACTTGTACTGATATGGGTAGAGTGCGCCCTCTGGTGGACGCGTGCTGGAACGGAATGGGAGCGTTCACCATTGCGACCGGGAGGCGTTGCTGCAGCTCCTGAGTTCGCAGGTGATTTAGAAGATTTGGCAAATGTGCATCGATAGGCGGATAGGTGCAGCGTCCGCAGTGAAGCGGACGCTGTACCGGTCTGTCGTGGTGAAGAGAGAGCTGAGTCGAAAGGCAAAGCTCTCAATTTACCGATCGATCTACGTTCCCACCCTCATCTATGGTCATGAGCTTTGGGTTATGACCGAAAGAACAAGATCTCGGATACAAGCGGCTGAAATGAGTTTTCTCCGCAGGGTGGCTGGACTCTCCCTTAGAGATAGGGTGAGAAGCTCAGTCATCCGGGAGGGACTCGGAGTAGAGCCGCTGCTTCTCCACATCGAGAGGAGCCAGTTGAGGTGGCTCGGGCATCTGGTTAGGATGCCTCCTGGACGCCTCCCTGGTGAGGTGTTCCGGGCATGTCCCACCGGGAGGAGACCCAGAGGAAGACCCAGGACGCGCTGGAGGGACTATGTTTCTCGGCTGGCCTGGGAACGCCTTGGGATTCCCCCGGAGGAGCTGCTCCAAGTGGCTGGGGAGAGGGAAGTCTGGGCCTCCCTACTTAGGCTGCTACCCCCGCGACCCGACCCCGGATAAGCGGAAGAAGATGGATGGATGGATGGCAAATGTGCACCCTGTTAAACGGGTGCAGGATAGGCACAAGCGCGTTTGAGATAGCAACTGGGCGGATTAACTGGAGCTCCCGCGGTTGCCACAATAAGGCCGGAGCTGCGAGGGCCTCAATGCTGCACGCAGCTTTAATTTGTTTTGTTTTTTGAATGTCCAGAGGACTAGACTTAACTTTTTTAGATATAACAATGTAGGAAAACAATTAAAATGCTGTTCTTGTTTCAGGGTTTTTAAACAGCATTTAGCCAATGGATTTAAAGGAGTTACCAAATTGTAATTTTTCACTACTAACTTTATTAACAAAGGCAGTCATAGTGGAAAATAAATAATATCAGTGACATTTACGGTACTGTAACACATTAAATATTATGACTGAACAATAATTACAAATGATTTATTTTGTTACCACTAATTTAAGTATGAAAGGCAGTCTTGAGCAAAATACATAATACAGTACAGTAATGTAATAATGTAAGAACTATTAGATATCTTTACTGTAGCACAAGCCACATTAGGTAAGCTAAGTAGCTTGTGCTACAGTAAATATCAGCAATCTTTACTCTAGCAAAGATAAGCTTAGCTAATGTATCTTGTATCTGCATGCTATGACGGACATCTGCATGTATATTATTGTAA